>CAIGRQ010070353.1:0-13421 GCA_903798375.1 Fraxinus sp. D2006-0159 | reverse complement strand
ATAAGGTGCCACAAAAAAAAAACCTGAGCCGGCTTGGGCTCGGCTCGGCTCGGCTCGCTAGGCTCAAGTCGAAAGCTCGGGCCGAGCCTATTTTTTTTGGCCGGGCTCGACTCGAGCCAAAAAAAACTCGGTCCAAAAAAGTTCGAGCTCGACTCGAGCTTTTTTTTCCGGTTCGGCTCGTTGACATTCCTACCCCCTCTCCCCTCCCCCAACCCACTCCTCTATCTCTCTCTCTCTCTCCTATTCTCTGGACACAGTTCGCAACCCCTCTTGTCGAAAATGAGTTGGTGGTGGGCCGGAGCTATTGGTGCTGCAAAGGTAAGTTCATTCATTTCAGATACATTCAGCATCTGTATACGGATTGTGTGTGTTGGTGGATACTGTATACATAGTAGTTTCTAGAGATTAAAAGTATGATTTGATCTTGAAACAGAAAAAATTCGAAGAAGATGAGGCACATATCAAACACCAAAGCGTGGGCCTAATAATCGGGGTCACAGGCATCGTGGGCAATAGTCTGGCCGAGATCCTCCCGCTAGCAGACACCCCCGGCGGCCCCTGGAAGGTCTACGGCGTCGCCCGCCGCCCCAAGCCATCGTGGGACGATGACAATCCAATTCAGTACATCCGATGTGATATCTCAGATCATGAGGATGCTCAAGCTAAGCTTTCACCTCTAACGGATGTCACCCACATCTTCTATGTCACATGGACCAGCAGATCCACAGAGGCTGAGAATTGCGAAGCCAATGGCAAAATGTTTAAAAATGTGCTTGATGCAGTTATCCCCAATTGTCCTAACTTGAAGCACATTTGTTTGCAAACAGGAACGAAGCATTACATTGGTCCATTTGAATCCTATGGAAAGATAAAACCTCATGACCCTCCTTTCCACGAGGACTTGCCCCGTTTGAATTACCCAAATTTTTACTATACTCTTGAGGATATCCTGTTCGAGGAGGTGGAAAAGAAGGAGGGATTGACGTGGTCCGTTCATAGGCCAGGGACTATATTTGGATTTTCTCCGTATAGTATGATGAACTTAGTTGGGACCCTATGTGTTTACGCGGCTATTTGTAAGCGCGAGGGTTTGCCATTGAGGTTTCCGGGGAGTAAGGTTGCCTGGGATGGATATTCTGATTGTTCTGATGCAGATTTGATTGCCGAGCATCAGATATGGGCTGCGGTGGATCCATACGCTAAGAATGAGGCGTTCAATATCAACAATGCAGACGTATTCAAGTGGAAACATTTCTGGAAGGTATTGGCTGAGCAGTTCGAGATGGAATATAGAGAGTTCGAAGAGGGGCAGAATCTGACCTTGCAGGAGATGATGAAGGATAAAGGGACAGTTTGGGATGAAATTGTACGGGAGAATGGATTAACACCAACTAAATTGGAGGATATCGGGATCTGGTGGTTTGCTGACGTTGTTCTTGGCTCCGAGTGTTACTTGAGTGCCATGAACAAGAGCAAAGAGCACGGGTTTCTGGGATTCAGGAATTCTAAGAGTTCGTTCGTGTCATGGATTTACAAGGTGAAAGATTACAAGATTGTTCCTTAATTTGATCATCTTCTATGTGTTCTTGGTGTACTTTTATGCCTCCTTGGTTTGATATTTGTGTTTTCTTGGTGTATGATAATGTGTTTAATGTGTCTTCTGCTTCAAAAAATGTTGGGGAAAGAAGAGGAAACTTTATCTTTCTGAATCAGTCCCGCAATTTGGGTTGTAATGTAGTTACTCATTGTGAATTATGTTAAGCTGTCAATTTTATTACTGGTACTGCAAATGTTGTTTGAATCTTGCTTGAATAATACTTAGTACAATAATCAAAGTTCGAAAGGCGACTTAGGTGATTTGAGCACGTTTACATAGCCTTGATCTTTGAATCACTGTATAACGTGTCAAAGGGACGGAAGATGAAAATTAACATGGTATGAAAACAAATCTATGTGATAAAAGAGGAAGATGCAACACATTTGAGAGTATGAACTCCTTTTTTGCTGATTTGAACAGATTCAATGTGCACGTGCTTTCGAATTTTGTCATAACATTTCGTTTGATAATCCTAGACTAGATGTTTCAAGATTGAACTGATGCAACGTATGTTTAGTGACATTTCATTTGACCTTACCTATATGGACACAAGTCCAATTTCCGAATAGCAACATATGTGGTTCTAATTGAGCTGTTAGTCCCGAGCTCATGGACAACTCAAATGCCAGAAAACCAATGATAAAAAAAAGGTCGACCCAAAGTTACAGCAAAATGAAGATTCTTCTATCTAAAACATTTACTCATAATCCTTGCTAAATTGTAAGTGCACGATATTATATATACGTAGTAAAAGTTGACTTGAGTCCAGTGTCGATCTAAAGAGGTATTAACTATTGAAATTGATTTATCCTAAATTTATTTGAATGAACAATAGGTTAATGGAGATTTTAAAACCTAAAATCTAACAAAAAGCACAGAAAGTAAATTGGCTGGTTGATTCAACAGAATTGAGATATTAGGACTTCATGATTTCAACGTCATTTATCTAGTTCAATTTCATATGTATGAGCTGTTGGAATCCAGTTCTATGACCACCATATATTGATATGTGATGCTGGAATTGTAGGGGGGAAAAAAAGTTTGGATGATTGCTAATTGTATAGTAACCAGAATTCTAAAAATACGTAGTTAAATTAAACATGTTGATGTTTAGTGCATTACCCTTGAAGCGTGTTTACACTTTTCTTGATCGATGTAACCTCAAACCCTCCAAATTTTCTTCAGTATTCTTCCAAGACCTTCAAAAACACTAAACTTTATTGAAACAGGGGTTGTTAACTGTTGTGGGCTCCCTCTCTATTCCTGGTATTGAGCATCTTCATTTATTAATTGGGTTTTGCTGTGTTGGGCATCGGGTTATCCTTACTTTGATGAAACACCCTTTCGGAAACGCGTTTTATGCCTTAATTGGATTGGTTGATCTTAGCCTAAATTTGACCGTTGGATGAGATTGATGGTGGTTTTTTACAATCTCTTTCTTGACTCTTCATTGTACTGTAGTTGTATATTCTAGGATTTTCTTCGTCTTCTCTCTCTGAGTGTTTTAGATCTCTTCATCTTCTTGTGATTTTCTAGTTTTGATATCTGTAATATTTTAGTGGTATTTTTTATTGTATTTGGTATACAATTTGGAGATTGTGAGAAGATAGATTTGTGAGAGACGTGAAAGAAAACCTAAGTGAAGAAATCTTCATACATTTTTTGTACTATTCTTTGTGGTTCTTAGTGGATTTGAGCATAATCTACTTTGTAGATGCTCAACAGGTGAGTAGGTCTTTGGCTGAACGTTCGGGCCCTAAGGGCCGAGAAATATGTGTTCTTTCATTATTCTACAATTTTAACTTATTGCAACATTTTTGGCATACAAATCTTGCTTCTGAAACCAACAACAACAATGGTGGTAATGATAGCGAAGGCGAAGGCGAGGGTGAAGGCTCCCCCACCTGCCAATAGGTTGGGTTGCGTAGGTGGGTGAGTGGATGATTAGGTGTTGGGGTTGGGTGATTGTATGAATCGAAAAAGATGAATATTTTTGTCAACTAACAGGGTATTTGGATGAAAAATGTTAGTCCTTGTGGCACATTTATTAAAGGTTTGGGACATTTGTTGCAATGTTAAGAGGTTTGGAACTTTCGATGCAAAATCTTTCTTTTTATAAAAGGTTAAAAGACGAGTTTACCCTTTTAAAAATTAGTCAAATTATGGTCAAATGCTGACTAGTCAACCAACAAATTTTTGGATAAAAACCGTCCAAAAGTTCTTCTGCCGCACAAATTTGAAAAGTTTGAAACAAGCAATGGTACAAATTCAATACAATACAATACATCAGATGCGACATCTCGGATTTTGAGGACGCACAAGCTAAGCTTTCACCTCCAACGGATGTCACACACATCTTCTATGTCACATGGGCCAACAGATCCACAGTCCACGGAGGCCAAAAATTGCGCAGCTAATGGCAAAATGTTTAAGAAAGTGCTTGATGCAGTTATACCCAATTGTCCTAATTTGAAGCATATTTGTCTCAAACTGGAAGGAAGCATTGCATTGGTCCATTTGAATCCTATGCAAAGATAAAAACTCATGATCCTCCTTACCACGGAACTTGCCCCGTTTTGGATTGCCCGAATTTTTACTACACTCTTGAGTCACACACATCTTCTATGTCACATGGGCCAACAGATCCACAGTCCACGGAGGCCAAAAATTGCGCAGCTAATGGCAAAATGTTTAAGAAAGTGCTTGATGCAGTTATACCCAATTGTCCTAATTTGAAGCATATTTGTCTGCAAACTGGAAGGAAACATTACATTGGTCCATTTGAATCCTATGCAAAGATAAAAACTCATGATCCTCCTTACCACGGAACTTGCCCCGTTTTGGATTGCCCGAATTTTTACTACACTCTTGAGGTCATCCTGTTCGAGGAGGTCGAAAAGAAGGAGGGATTGACGTGGTTAGTTCATAGGCAAGGTACTATATTTGGATTTTCTCCGTATAGTATGATGAACTTATTTGGGGCCTTAAGTACTAATGCAGCTATATGTAAGCACGAGAGCGTGCCATTGAGGTTTCCAGGGAGTAAGGTTACCTGGGATGGATATTCTGATTGTTCTGATGCAGATTAGATTGCCGAGCATCAGATATGGGCTGCAGTGGATCCCTATGCTAGGAATGAGGCGTTCCATATCAACAATGGGGACGTATTCAAGTGGAAGCATTTCTGGAGGTTGTTGGCTGAGCAGTTCGAGGTGGAAAGTGGAGAGTTCGAGGAGGGGCAGAATCTGACCTTGCAGGACATGATGAAGGACAAAGGGATGATTTGGGATGAAATTGTGCAGGAGAATGGATTAACACCTTCTAAATTGGAGGACGTCCGGGCTTGGTGGTTTGCTGATGTTATTCTTGGTGCGGAATGTTTCTTGGATACAATGAACAAGAGCAAGAGCACGGTTTTCTGGGATTTTGAAATTCCAAAAAGGGAAAATGCACGTGTACAGAAAAAATTTCACAGAATTCCACCAGATGTGTCACATGATGTGGGTCCCATTGTCAATAAAATATTCCAAAAAATGCCAATCCCACCTATATTGTGTGTGATCTGTAAATTTGACAGAATTTTTTTTTTCTGTACACCAAGAATGGTCTAAAAATTCTTTTTTAACGTGGATAGACCTGGGATTTTGAAATTCTAAGAATTCTATTTTAACATGGATAGACAAGATGACAGAATACAAGATCGACCCTTAATTTGATCTTCATCTGTGTGTTGTTGTATTTGCATGCTAACTTAGTTTGATATCTGCGGTTTCTTGGTGTACGATAGAGTGTTTAATGTCTTTAAGTTTTGAAGGATGCTGGGGCAAGGAAATGAATAATTCCGAAAAGTGAAGTTTTTCTTTCTGAATCTCTCCGCAGTGCGGATTATATGTAGTTATTGATTATGAATTTCGTCAAACTAAGAACGGAAATTGTTATGGATGGAAGCTTTTGTCTATTGGAACATAAATAATATGGTTTCTGATTTAAATTTGCCACTTTATTTCTGGTATTGCAAATTATGTGTCTTTCTGACTTGAATCATATTTAGTACAAGAATCAAAGTGGGAAGGATGACTTGGGTGATTCAAGCATGTTTTCATAGACTTAAATAGGTTAACATTCGTAGACTCATCTCAAAATCTTGCTAGAAAATTTTAGAAAAGGGACGGTAGATGAAGAAAACTAACATGGTATGAGAATAAGGCTGAGTTTGTTGTTTTGTTGTAGAAGAGGAAGATGCAATGCATTTGCAGGTCTGAACTCGTTATTTGGAACTGTTTCAGATACAATGTGGTTTCTGATTTTGTCATAACCATTTCATTTGCTACTCCTAGATGTTTTGAAATTGAACTACTTACTGAACTTGAGGCATTGTGCTCAGCATTTCCAAGAGAGAAGGGGAAAACATTTCTTTACTAAATTTTGTTCTAAAACTTGAGATTTGGAGCTACACAATATGTAGGATTTTATTCCTTTTTCACCTTCTGCAATGAGTTTATGCAAACTTTACACTAGCTGTCAACCTACGGCAAAATCCAAATACATATTTAAAGAACAAGTATGCCCAAATACAAGTCTGATCTCCTATTCCCAGAGGCGAATTTAGTGTGGGGGCAGTGGGGTCAGCTGCCCCCACACTATATATAGAATTTCAGTTTTTGTCTAGGATTTTTTTCTAGTTTTTGCAAAAAAATCGTGTAATTTTCAATTTTTGCCCCCATAATTATTATTATTTTTTTAAATTTGCCCCGACAAATGTTTTCTTGTAGCTCTGCCTGCCTAGCGGAAAAAAACTTCTTATTGTTGATATGAAAAGAAATCCTTTAAGTATGATTGTCACTGTTTTAGAGAATCATACTTAAATTTCTCTTGTCACATCAACATTGAGAAGTTTTTATCCTATCTACTAGTGACAAGAAATCAATTCCATGCACAAACATTAAGAGCCAAGCGTCCATTTAGTGACAGTTCATTTGACCTTACACATATGCATTCAATTCCAACACAGTAATATATAACAGACACAAATTCAGACAAATCCATTCGACACAGATTTGGCGACTTGTGCGACCTTTAAAAGTGAGACGAGAAGCAACAAGTTCCTTACTTACGCAGGAAGCAGCACATACAGAAACCAAAAAATGACGATAGATTTGGAATACATCTATTCATATATCTCAAGAATCCAGTCCTCAGAAACTTGTCTTGTTTTAAACACCAGAGTTAACCTTTTAAAGCTGCTTCTTTTAGCAGGAAGGAAGAAATGTAGATCATCTCTAATGGCTATTGCCTTTTTTTTGCCTATGTTGGGGATTTCACTGTCCTCTACCCCTGTATTACTTCATCTAGTTCGTTGATATAGAGTGCAGGAATTGATGCTATCTAAACAGGAGTATATTCCAACTCCTGCAACGATAAACTAGAACAGCCTTCTGCCCACAAAATTGTTATGCCAAATGCCAATTGAGCAGTTAGTCCTGAGCTCAAGGACAGCTTGAATGTCAAAATTACAATACCAAAGATCGACCCAATATTACAGCAAAATAAAGCTTCTTCTATCTATAACATTTACTCATAATCCTTGGACGTATGTAACACCAAAACCGAGTTTGAGCTTTGCTTTTACATGGATCTACATTTGATAACAGAGAATGACAACATAAAGCTATACCTACATATCTAAGCAAAGTGTAACAAGCTAATTGAGTCCCATATCACGAAATTAAGTTATAACTTGTGGACTTAAAATCACTTCAGAACACTCCTCTTGCAAGCCAATTTTTAAAAGTGAGTTCTACCCAAAGTGGTGGTGACAATTTGTATTGAAATAGACAACCTTTTGTTGTTCCTTCAAGGTGTCATAGCTTGGAAAGTAAGAATGCAAGATCCTCATCAGAAACCTTCACATCAGTGCATACTTCAGACGAGGCCGACAGTCTTGCAGCTAGTTGATGCTTACACTGAGAGGTCGCCCATAAGCATACAAGCTAAATAATAAGCGCCGAAACAACTAACTCAAAATTATGGAAAATAATGTACGCAGCAAGCATATCTTACACAAAGCTGTTCCCCTCTGTTCACGATGTCAATAACAAGAACAATAGCGTTGAGGCCTGAGGGAAGCATAAATATTCCTCCTTCCTCCGGGATTCTCCCACAACCTGGAATATCACCATTTTTGCATTTAAAGACAGATGGGAATTGTGATCAAGCCTTTTGCATTCGAACATATCACCACAACTTGGCTCACCTGAAATCCTCTTGACACCCCTTTGATCAACTATCCTCGCTGCTGTCTCCAAATTCTTCCCAAATAAAAAATGCAACCTGTAAACGTAAAAAAATAATTCTTTTAGCTACAAATACTCAAACAACAGGAAAGGAAAATAAATAAGTTATTCTAAATTGTGAGGGGGAAAATACCAACAAAAAATCATATGTACTAACAGTGAGAGTCGGTCACTGTGGCCTGTGGGAGTCAATTTCATATTTTTTTCCATCAACACCTACACCGCGGGATTGTATTAAAATTCGATAAAACAAACAGGACATTGGTAAAAATGAATGTGGATAAGAAATTCGAAAGGACCAAGTGGAAAATAATTAAAATTAATGGACCTGAATTAGTAGACTCCATATCCTTCCATACTGATTCTGCTGCTTAAGTACATTTGCTCATACAATCGAAAACAAAAAGTCGCTGTCGAGTTTGCTAGAAATTCATAATGAAATTCCAAATGTAAAGGGATCTTTCAAATGAGTGAAAATTTTAATTATTTGTTCACTTAAGCGTGTTTGGTGAAAATTAAAATCAAGTTTTTAGCATATTTTGATAAAAATTGATAAAATATATTGTTGAAAAATTGTAAGTCTCATTGATATTGATACGTGATTAAAATTAATTATTGACTTTAATTTAGATTTACCAAATAAAGCTTAATTTTAAGAGTGCTACTTCTTCAAACATACAAATAAATACAAATCATTTTTGTGATGAATAATACTATCAATTACAACTCAACGGTAAATACTCAGTTTTTAAGTGCGACTAGAAACTTTTAGACATTTGTATGAAGCGAAGAACAGTATGTTCATATCCTTATGAACCCGGCCCGGCCGAGCTGGTTGGTTGAACAGTATGTTTTATAGAATTTGAATTTTGATGTATGTTTATTTGAAGATTGATTCGTATCTGTTATGTGAGTTCGACGTGGAGAAATAAATATTGACCAAAGAGAAGAAGACAATGAATGAAGGAAAAAAGCACAAAAATAAACTAAAAATGGTAGCCAAGGGTAGAAACAGTAGATTGTAATTCATGTTGTCTTTGTAAATTAGAGTCACAATCCAAAAGTGTAGAGTTAGGCAAGAACAACGCACGAAGCCCACGGCCTATGTCAAGGGTCGACTTATAAAAAAATGGTAGGCTAAGTGTAAAGTGAGTTAGGCAAAAACAAAGCACGACGCCCATGGCCTATGTCAAGGGTCGACTTGTGAAAAAAAACTTAGCCTGGCCGGCCAAGGTTGCCAACATGTTGATATCTTGAGCCAAATACTGAAGAAAAAAACATGCTCTGCAAATGGAATGGCCGATCTATGATCTTAAAGCATATCCAACGCCGGCCTTCACAAACGCAATCTGGTAACTCAACCCAAAGTAAAATTAACATTCAAAGAACAAAAAAAATGGTTATTTTCTGCTAGAATCTACATGCAGAACCTTGCCTTTTCATCTCAGCATCAAACAGCAACTATAAATTTATTTACAGCAAACTCGTATACAAAAATACCAATTTTCTGGTTTCAACACCGGGATAATTCTATTTAGGATACTGCTAATATATGACGAGATTCCTCATTGGGAAAAATCTTGTCAACTGGATTTTCCTCCACTTCATCTGAATTATAGGAGAAGATGTCAACAGGGGCACTGGTGCTCCCAAAAGACCCTTGTTTGTGTTTAGGACTTTTATGATGATGATCGTGATCCAGATAGAACACAATCACAGTAATATCATCATGGAAATGTCGCCTAACTCCCTTTTCGATCTTTTTAATGTCCTTGTATCTCACCTCCCTCTTCTTCGCTGCCTCGTGAATGGCAGCTACAACTAATCGCTTGGCTATACCCTGTAAAATTTTCAGCACAACAAGAAGCAAGTCAAACTCTCTGTTCCGACCAAAAGCTTTCAAGAAATGAAAGGCTAGATGCCAAACAAGACTAACAATGTTATATCTAATGAAGTAAAAGTTTGATGCTTTGCCATTGTGTTTTAACTGATTGAGATAATGAATTCTCATTCTTGTATCATGTTTTTAACGAGAAATGCCTCGTAAAAAATGAAAGAAAGTGATTTGTAGATTAACATAGCATTTAGAAGCAATTGAGAATAATACGAGATCCTTGCAATCCTAATATAGAGGTCCATACATAGGAACAGCTAGTAGAGCAAATGTCTCGAGTAAAAGAATAGCATCCAGGCATGTGTCTACGCTGAATTTATATCTGTAAAAGTAGCAAGGAAGAGAAACTTACAGCTCTTGGGTATTTAAATACAATATCCACTGCTGCTTCATCACTGAGATGCTCCCAGAGGCCATCTGAGGCAAAGATTAAAAACAAATCGTGTGGCCTAAGCTTCCGAGTAACAATTGACGGTTCAGCTGTTAATAGTGGTCTCTTCAAAGGAATAGGGTTTCCAAATTGTAAGAAAAGTGGGTCTCTGTTAAAATCAGGTTTTTTCAGATAGACATCACCAATAGATCTTGACACCTGGAAATTATAATTGCACAAATTAGCATCTTACGTGACATTTTGATAGGACGTAGATGATAAAAAGAGGAGAGCAGTTAATTACTGACACACTCAATTCCTACCAACACCATGCATACCTCTAAATTATATGGAAAGAAACAGACTAGATCCTAAAAGTTATATGAGCATCATGAAAATTTAGTAATCCGGATGGACAAAAACAGGGGCAGAGGACTTAAATTTCACCAGAATCACAATACTTTGCCTTATAAGATCTTCAACGGCAACTCATGATCAAAATGCCCATAACTTCAGATGCATGAGACAATGGGAAGAGGCAGAGGAAGTGATTTCTGGACGAGTAGATAAAGATATAGCCCCTAAGAAAATGAAAATGCAGCTCACAATAAATGAAGTATACAATATACATGACTATTTTGGATTGTGTAAAGAATAATAGATAATCATCTTAAGAAGAAAAATAGAATGGGGCGTGTAAAAAATGAAACAAATGATTTTACAATGAGTGACCTAACACGTACTAGTGCCAGTACCAAAAAACCCAATTGGCAATGTGTGATATAACACATACTAGTACCAGAAACACACTGGTGCTAGTATCTTTAGTAAGATGGGCATGCAAGTTGGCCCAGATATACTTGGGATAATCGAGACTTAAAATTGTAATAAAGAAGATTAGTGCTACAATGAGGTTGTCTCCAATGTTAAGAGCTATGTGTCACCCATTCTCGACCTTCATTCAGCTTATCACAAATATCTGAATTTGATCCGCGGTTGATGGGGGAGATCTCTTAGTAGCTTCTCTATAAAGATTGAGCTTAAACAGTATTCTAAAGGAAATCGAAAATAAATCAAAAGCCTCAACCGTTCAAAGTCGCTGATCTAGATTCCAGGATCAGTCCGAATTGAGTTCAAATCACACTAAACACCATAAATTGTGGATTTCTAAATGCTCATTGTATTAGTGAATATACGGACAAATTAGATAGTAGCAGCCAAAGCAGAACAATGAAAGTAATCACCTGGATTATGCCCTTGATCCTCCAAACTCCACGACAATTAACAACTATGGGTGAATCATCAGGATGTTGAGCTTCAACCTCCCTCCTTACATTTTCGCACGACACGTTATGATCCGTTGACAAACGTTCTGCCACCACCGAATTCCTCTTCCCATCAGAACCTCGGCTACCAAGCACTGCTCTAGAGTCTCCTAAATTCGCGACATACAGTTCACCATCAGATATTGCACCGACAATACAACATGATCCAACTGAAACAATCTGTGGTCTGACAGGCAATGATCGCTTCACCAAACGAGTAAAATCCTCTTCTGTAGCATTAAATGCCTTCTTTATTACATCCACAGATAACCTTCCATGTTCTTTGGTAAATTCTGAAAAAATTTTAAAGGATTTTCTTTATTTATTTTTATATGAGTCAATACTCAATCAATCGCTGCCAATTTATACAAGGGAGCTATGCAGTTCATAGAACTGTCACTTAACAATATTCAATAAAAATGTGTCATGGAAATTAAAAAATAATAATAATAATAATAAACAGAAATAAATGGTCCAAGATAGAAAAAAGAAGACACAAAAATCTCAAAATATTAAGAATAAAAACTAAAACCCCCTTTTCAAAATTTCCCTATAAAGTTCCATAATTCATACCGAGAGAAGCACAAAAACACTTCAAACAAAAAAGAGTCACAAGTATACATCGATCCATAATCTTCAAACTCACAATTCATGTAACACAAAGTTTTTTTTAAAAAATAAAAATAAAAATACAGACGCACCTCCAGATAAAGAGCATCAGCTCATGTATGTAAGCAATCATACACAATTACAAATAAGAAATGATAATTCACACACGTAGAAATAGAGAAAACCCAGCAAAAACAGAGCAAGAGAGAATTGTGTATGACAATATTACTGCTTAAATAAGGGAAGAGGTGGCGGCTAACAAAACGGGAGGCTTCAGGGCCTCCGTGTCCATCATAAACGCCGATGTACGTTGCCGATGGCGAAGTGTAGACTTGACTCTGGTCTTCGAGGACTGAATTAGCCTGCACAACAGCTATAGAAAAGTCTCCAGTTGCGTGTGGCTTCAAATCCATGTGCCATAACAACCCATCATTCCGAGTCCCAAAACATCTCTCCAATGGTCTAAAACAGCACGATCGCAGCATCTTCTATATCTTGATTCTTATCCTTATTTTTTTCACAATTCCCGATTTTAAAGTATTTTTTATGGAATTTTGTTTGTGGGTATACGATGATTATACAGTTCTGTAAAAACTGATGGGTGGAGGTGAATTCTGAGTGGGTTTACCGTTTATGGAAGAAAATGGAGGAGAGAGTTGGGAATACCGCGTGAGAAAGAAGATGAACAAGAAAAAAACTCACACGGTCATGACACTTACAATACGCGTTTTAGGTTTTCGTACTTATAAGCAAATGGGGAAGAAATTGACTAATGGTGTGAAGTGAAATTTTGAAAAATGCAGATCTGGGGGAGGGCTATGATTTGACGTGTAAAATTATTTTAATAATAAAATTAAAAATTAAAAGAAATGATTAAAAAATTTAGCCCTATGTAGACCATATTATATTTTTTATTCTCATTCTTCTATTCATTTTCAATCACACATTTTTTATAAAATAATATTTTCAATCATATCAATAATTGTTCCTTTTTTTTCAACCACATATTTCACCTCACATCAACAACAAAAAATGCATTCTATCCACAAAAATGCCTACCAAACATACGCTTAGGGACTAAGTTATTTTTTTAAAAATCGATTATTTACTGTGTTTGGTAGAGATTAAAATCGGACTAAAATTGAAAAATTAGCCGTTATTGTTGACTTTTATTAGACGAGTGAAATCCAATAACGACTATATTTTCAATTTTAATCGATTCTTTAGCTCCACCAAACAGGCTCTTATTTATTAAAAATGTAAGTTTACTTCTTTTGTAAGTTTAGTCAAAAGTATTTGATAGGGGTGTCCAAAAGTTCAGAACCGACCCGAA
>CAIGRQ010070333.1:0-12526 GCA_903798375.1 Fraxinus sp. D2006-0159 | reverse complement strand
TTCAGTCACAACAATTTTACTGATTTGCACTTAGTAACTATGGATTGCATCATACACGGCTGTCACAATTCTAGTTATCGATCACAGTCAAAATTTATGCAGACAAATTGGTAAAAATGAAGGCCATCCAAAACCAATGCAACGTAAACAAATAAAATTACAGGAAAACTCACAAGGAAATGGAATATATCGCTTCCCGAATTCGCTTAAGTTTGTGACCTGCCTACACCAATAATTTTTCGGAATCAGTAAAACATTTTCGTCCTCTCAGGTCGTGATATCAGCTACTGTATTTGTGACATCCGACGAATCGTGCTCATTTAAACGGAACTCCAAAGAGCTGTGACCCAGTAGCTCAAGCTAATTACGAATTGTAGATAACAATGGAAGCGTTTCTGCAATTTTGGCCGGTTACAAAGATGAGGNTTTTGGAATGGTAACGGAATCCATGATTGCGGGGAGTGCCGTAAATCATACCAAATTAATGAAGTTTCTATATATGATATATTATTCATTTTTTAATTATTGGAACCTGATTTGTGAATGTTGAAAGTATATTCTGTAGAATTGAAATCTTGTTTCATAAATAGCTGAGATGTGTATTGTTCTCTTTAAAAAATGTTTTGAAAAGTGACAAGAAGTGATATTTCGCAACGTTTTTTAAACGTTGCAAAAAGTGATTGCAAAAACCCATTTTTCTTGTAGTGCTCAAAGTATTCAGTTTTCTTGCTAAGCAACAGGGAAAATTGTAATTATTTCGTGTTTTGATTGTAGATTTTGTTTTAATACTTTTTTTTTATTTCAAGACTTAAACTTCGTACAATTAAACATAGGTGGAATTAAAATTACATGAATTAATTATTCGGTGCACAAATTCTTTAAAAAGGGGGAATTAAAAAAAAAAGATAATGGGGAAAAAATTGAAATTCCTATGCTAATATTTCAAAATTTGAAATGCTAGGCCCTAAACTGTAAATTAAACTTAGCCCGGGACAATAGTTGAAATAATAATTTTAGTTGTTAAGGAACAATTCCCAAATACCTTTAAAAAGTTTACTAAATACATGCTTTTTGCAATGAAATAGAAATAAAATAGAGAAATCAATAGACATGTATATTTCATTGATAACTAAAGTCTCATATTTATAGGAATGAATTAGGGTTACAATGGATACAACAATCATAATAGCTATGGTTGTAGGGGCATAATAGTCATTCATTAATAAATATATAATTTACAAGACTTCACTTTAAATGGCACATAAAAAATATTTGTCGCATTAAAACCTTTTCAAAAACAACTCAATAGGACAAAATCTGAGCTAAGAAACAAGAGTAAAGCTGCTCTCCCTTATTTCAATAAATAAAAGTCTTATGTTGTATCTATCTCTTGTAAGTCAATATATCAATATTGCAATTATGGTGATATTGTCTTGTTATAGTCTTCAAGCAATATCGTCTTCATAGATGAAATTTATCAATCTTTGTTTATCTTTAGGTGCATATGACACATTGAAAAATAGATTATATTGTTTCTCTTGAGAGTCATATATAATTTGTAACATATAAGAGTATTATGTTGAGTGTAAATGTCTTGTAGGTTATGGACATCATTACACAAATGATATGTCTCGTTAAAACCTAATTAGGAAAAAGTATGTGGGAAAAATTCTAATGAAGGAAAAAAAAAAGTAAATTATTTCATTAAAAACGTTGCTACAAAAATTCAATGAAACAGAACATTGGTCAAGGAAAAAATAGTACAGCATGTATTTATTTCTCTTACGATAATATTACTTGAATTATTTGCAATTGTTCTTATTGTAAAGGAAGTAGTACTTCCTCGTTTACTGTTTTAATCTTCGTCATTTATTTTCATTGTAAGGGAAGTAGTACTTCCTCATTTTTTGTTTTCATTATTTTCATGTTACCACAGTATTCTTCCACCACAAGTGAGGGAAAATTAATAAGATCTCGGAGGTCCCACCCTCCTTTAACTAAAAAAAAAAATAAATAAAAAAAATAAAATTCTTCAAGCACAGCCATGCCACATGAGTTGACTATAATTGCATTTGAATTTTCTTGCACCATCAGCGTGACAAGATATGGACTTGTGATTCCATTCATCACTATCTTTGCAAAATTTATTATATTAACAGTCGTGCGTTACATGCTACGACTTTACTTTTCTCATTTACTTTTCGTACAAGTATACACCGTTAGATTTTTGAACTGCGTGTCAAAACTTTAAGTTTCTCTAGTAAAATCAATTTTACTATATTTACATCATTTTATTTGATCAATTATTTCTTTGATTGTTATATTTTAATAAATTTACTTTGATATCCTCGCGATTCATAATATGAAGCGATACGTTATATATATAAATATTGTCGACAACTTTTTTATTTTCGATTCTATTTTTTTCTCATAACGACATAATTTATTGAAATATCTCAATTTTCAATATTTCAGGTATCTAAATCTCTTTTGAGTTATGTTGTTATTATATCTATATACTTTCCAAAAGTATGCTTCCTATATGAGACCATCCTCCTTATATGCTCAATTTTCTTTTTAAGATTTTTATCGTATGATTGAATGTATTCACGCTTCATGCGTCCCCATAGATATATCAGATATAATTTTAATGAATTGACTTCACAAAACGTCAATTCTAGTTGGAGCATTTAAAGCAGCGTGAGAGATATTGTTGATCACTTTAATTAGTAAATATATTTAAATGAATTATCTTTTGAACTTCTAGTTCAAATTGTCTTTTGTGAGGATCTAGATAACATAACAATGCACTTGTACATTATTTTCAACTTATTAATTCATCACCCAATGCTAAGAGAATTGTGCAAGTTTTATGCCTTAAGTATAGTCGATTTAGGTTGTAAACACATTAAATATGATTAAAGCATATTTTTTTATAACCGTGGATGTTCGGGCTAGTTTGCGCACACCTCGACTAATTCCACGAGTCTCTGAAGTTTACAACAGGGTACTCACCTCAGCAGGGTACTCACCTAAGTAATAACGAGATACGGATATCATTATTACAGTTAAGGTCTGTTTGATTGCAAAGGTGGAATATGGGTGGAAAGAAAATGTTTTACAGAAAATTAATTTGCCTAGAAATTATTTTACTGGAAATTGTAATTAATTGTGTTTGATTGGTATAATTTTCCACCTAAAATTGTTGAAAGTTTGGTATCCGTTTGATTTCATTTTTTATGAAAATTGTCTATTAAAGTGATAATTATTTCTACCATTGTTATAATTTTTCATAGAAAATATTGAAAGTTTGGTGTCTGTTTGGCTTCGTTTTTTATGAAAATTATTCATTAAAGTGATAATGTTTTCTACCATTGGGTTTAGAATTTGTTCCAATTGTCCAAAAAAAAAAATAACCATACCGAATACCATTCGTTTGGCTTTGTTTTGCATGAAAATTGTCAATAGAAGTGAATTTTTTTTTACCATTGTGTCTAGAATTTTTTTCAATTGCCAAAAAAAACCTGAAAAATATTTACCAACCAAAATATCAAGAATTTATTTTCCTCAAAAAGGTGGAAAATTTGGAAAGTTGGAAAATATTTTTCCGGAAAAATTTTGCCTATCAAATACTACAAAAGTTGAAAAATGTACCCTATTAATTTGAAAAGTTGGAAAACATTTCTCGAGAAAATTTTGCCTATCAAACACTACAAATCCATGGAAAATGTGTAGTATCAAACGGACCCTTAGATTATCACATGTAGTATTTCTCACTTTTGAAGTGGGTAGTTGATCTTACAAGATAAAATATAGTAACATTTAAATGAACTCGTGAATGTTTTGTTAAAGAACAAAATATTGGAGTTCCGCTAAAGAGACTTCACATGAATAACTATTTGAGCGTTAGTGGTTAATCTCTAATATTGTTCGTAGTGGAATTAGTCATTTGACTTAAGGTCATCATAGTGCCTTATATGGGGACAGTCATATTTTGGTGATATCAACATCTACCGAGAGTCACAATATGGAATCGTTGGGGGCACATCAAGAATCATGTGAAGAATGTGAATAATCAATAGATGATTTGTCGCTCTTAGATAGTAAGAGATTATGATCTACATTTCATTCAATTAAGTTGATAATGAAGTCATTGATGAAGGTGCACTCATAAGTCAAAAAAAGCTTTTGACTTACATTGACTTAATATTGGGATGAGAAATATGATAAATAATCAAGATCGACACACTTCATACTCGCAATTGATCGGATCATATTGACGAAGTGATTATAGTTTCACGATAAACGAATAAGTTTTGTTTTGACATTCCACGTGATATTTCTCGTTACATGTGTTGTCTTGACACATTGGTAGATGTCAATCAAGGATGACGAATGCAAATTAATTAATCTATGTGAACTAATGATAATTATCTTATTTTAATTAGATCAAATTAATAATTTACGTCGTTAGGTATCGTAATCGAGAATTTAATGGGTCACACACAAAAAGGAGAATTAGAAAAATGAAGTCTACAAATTAATTAATTGATAGTGTTGGACAATTAATTAATATGGTTACTTATTAATTAGCAAAATTAATTAACCAGATTAATTAATTAAGTTTAGGATTAATTAAATATGGGATCGGATTATGTTTAGGTGTCGGGTCAAGCCCACTTGAACTTCTATTAATAAGCTATTAGGATTTTGAGAAATAAAACAACACAATCGTTATCTTGCTAGCACAAGAAAAGATAAACCATAATTTCTCATTCTTGTTTCCTGTGTGAATTTTCATTGGAAGCTAGACAATTGAATTGTTTTGGATTGTAGATTGTTCGTATTCAAGATAAGTAAATGAGTTTGCAAAATTCAACAAATGTATAACTCTTGTCATAGTTTATTTCTAAACACAAAGAAGATCCTTGGTGGGAATTGAAATATTGTTTAAATTTCGCTGTGCTGTGCATGTTAAGTAAATTTTCAACAAATTATTCATTCAAATTGATAATCAGTAAATCAAGTCATAAAATATTGCCCTTTTAGAGTTTAAGATATTTCATAAGGATTCAAAATACGTATTTATCCTCGGTATTTTTTCATTCGATGTTAGGGAATTGTGGTGGATCGATTGTATATATACTGCACAATCAATATAATTAGATGAGAATATTAGGCTCTAACCATAAGTTAGATATAATGGGAAAAACATTGATATTGACATGATGCTAATAACATTTCCTAAACAAAAATGAGATGTACTTTGTTTTCTATATTAATAATTAAAAATTAATTAGAGGCATTTAACAAGCAATAATGGTAAACCATTTATCGACTTCCCAACTAAAGGTTGAGATTCGGACTCAGTAGCATTAACAAGACACAACGTATTAATTGTATAATCTGAAAATTAGGCTCGTAATTAATTTTTGCTATAATTTCACAAACTTCATATTGCAAACACTATGCATTCATTTAGTATGTGTATCATATCTATTAGATACAAATAATATCTAGATGGTCAACATGAAGGGTGATGGCCCCATATATCGTCCTAATTAATTCTCAAGATTATAAGAATCCCAACATTAACTAATGATGATCAATAACCAATTTATAATACAGAGAACAAGTATTAAATGTGATCTTGCTAGATTGAAGAATCTTTTGGTTCTTCTTTCAATATTTATTTAAATTATCATTTTGCAACATGTCAAATAATAATAAATTCAGTAATAAACTTATAATCCAATACATTGTTTACTTTAATTGTACTAATAGTTGTATAGTAAAAACTAAGAAAATACGAGTAATATAATATTGACTATTCTAGAGCCTTGCATTACATTATATTGATTTTTATTATTCTCTCGTTATATTATATTGATTTTCATCATTCTTGCATTTTCCTTTCAACAAGTCACCAAGAGTTTAGTTGGATGCTTGTATGTACTACAGAATTGGTGGAATGAAAGCCCAAAAATAGCTAACCAAGAGGGGAGTAAATTGGTTTCTAAAACTTTTTTGAGAAATTAACTTAAAATCAAGCGCATAATAACAAGATAACGTAATTTAAATAGCAAACACAAATATGAAGGGAATAAGTAAAGAGGGATAGAGAGTGCAAATGACATAATTATGGAGGTTCAATCCAACGCAATGATCTATGTCCTCCGTTACCAAGCTCTCCGGTACGAGTAAGGTCAATTTCACTATATTGATTGATTTGTGGTGCAATCCAACCCTTTACAAAGCTTTCGGTGACTTACAAGCAAAGAGCACCGATCCTTTTACAGCGTTGAAATCTCCTCTTCTTAATGAATAATGATTCCAAAGTTGAGTACAAGAAGAGAAGTAGGCTAACACTTTAATAGATAGCAATGAATAAAACTCAAGTGTTAGGTGTGAAAATCTTTGATGTATGGAAGGATTTTCAAGATTTAATTTGATCAAAGTTTTTTCAATAATTAATTTGATCAAAGATTTTTCAATAACAAAATGATTTGATAATAAATGATATAAGAAATCAATACAATGTAAGCTCAAAAGAATATCAATTGAATGCTTAAAAGTTCTTTTGCAAATGGTAGGTGAGTTGGTATTTATAGCAGTTGAAAACGCGAAATTCTCTGTCCAACCGGATGACCTCTACCGGACATCCACCAATGTACCGGACAACTAAACTAGTCGTTGAGTGTCAAAAATCATAACGGTTAAAAATTTAACCGTTGGAGCAGAAATCTCTGGTATCCTCTTTTCTTGATTATTTTTAGCAAATGTAGACTCTTTAGGGATGTTCTCAACTTTTCAAAATGAGTTACCTTGGTAATGAATTCAAAATCCAAGTGAATAATCTTTGTCACATCGAAAATAATTTTTATGCGAGTGATTTTTGTGAAAAATTTTATATCGTGCATAAAAATTTAACTTACAAGCTTGTAGTGATTCATTGTTAGGAATTAACGCATTTTACCTTTTACATATGGAATCAAATTATCTAAGTCTAATGTCTTCAATGGATTTGGCGCGAGTGTATGTTGTGTTGCTTGATCTTGAATTTGGCGCAAATGCTAGATTTTTGTCTCCAATTGTTTTGGCACAAGTGCTCGATTTCCAAGTTTGATTGTGAATGCTTGATTTCCACCAAGTTTGCAACATGTATCAATGAAGAATCGAATATAAATGTTAGAGATAAGAATAATTTGTTTGTTATAATCAAAACTCGAAATCAACCTTAGGTCAACAATTTCTCCTTTTTTAATTTGCAATGTAATGTTTGAACAATTAATATCATATTAATAGAGGAATATACATTATAAATTGGTCGTGTAATACATGTTCCCCATATCTTTTACAAATAGATAACCACGCATTTAAAGTATGAGTTTTCCCTTATTTCATATCATTTTAGAAATCAATTCTTATCTTGTAAATTATAATTCAATCATGCATAATCATCTCTCTTTATCATACCTTTTCCCCCTTTTGGCATAAACAAAAAGCATAAGACAAAACATGGCTAATAAACATGAGAAATTCCCTGTACGTATAGCAGGGCTCAATAAACACAGCATTGAACATAAAAGAACACAACCATAGATAGTGATGTCTCTAAAGTAAGCTAGGCCAAAACATAAAGATTTTAGATAAGTCATAAGAATATAAAGACATTTTATACTAGCAACAAGAACAAGAGCTATGGCTCCAGAGAAGGTGGCGGAGGAAAGAGTGCATAGAAGTGAGCGTAAAATGCATTGTGTCGGGCTTGCATGTCCGCATGTTGTGCTTGAATAGCATCTTGTTGAGCCCGTATGGCGTCCTACTATACCTGCAACTCCTAAAGCATCCCACCAAGCCCATCAACAGAAGATTAAGAGAGTCAATACGGCCATTAAGAAGACTATAATGACCCTCGATAAATGCAAAACCATAGGACAAAGAACGAACACTAGAGGCAGGAACATCTTGATGAAGGTGTGGAACTTGCGGTATATTGACACCGTCATCCTCATCACCTTCAAAAGGTAGAGTTGATAGACCCGAAGTGGGATCGAACCCCTTTTTGTGTCTGACCCATTGACCATGTTCTTTTACAATTTTCATTCTTTGAAGAGTTAAAATGTTGATGGTGTCGATAGGGGTGAAGTTTAATAAAAGTCTCATCGTGAAGAGGAATGTCATAATGCTTAAAGATTTTTGTAAGCATTCTATAGGGCAAAGCTTTAAGGTGTCGTAGAATGCACAAGTTTCATAAGACCTAGTGCAATAGTTGGAAAATCAAGTTTTCTCCCCGACAAGAAAAGAATCAAGGACAAAAAGATCAAAAAAGTTTACTTCGTCTCGATGTCCCTTTCGAGAAAGAATCACATGTGCAATGATATTTTGTAAGACTTAACACGGAAGTGTTAGATGATTTGCACTAACTTTGTGATATTTTCAAAAAAAATTCCAATCACCCGACGACATGCCTCGGAAAGGTTGTACCCTTCAAGAGTAGGATGAGTTTTATGAATAAAAATTTAAGTATCACATGGATCAAGTTCAAGAATTTCACGAATGAGAGCTTTGTTGACGGTGATATAAACATTTTTTAGTAAACAAGAATCTCATCCGAACGAGGTGAAATAACAATTTTTGATAAAAGTCTTTCACAAGACGAGGATATACATGTTCCTTGAGAGTAGAAACTGACACCCACTCCATGTTTTCAAAATATTCTTCAATATGAAATGAGGGTGCTTCAATAGAAAAGTCGGCAAAATCGACGTTCTTACCTATTAAAATGAGTGATTTTTCAAAAGGGTTGATAGCACCACGGGTTCCATATCAAACTCCTCATCGAATGGTGATGGTTCAGGAGACCAGCACACCATGCTCTTGAGTCTTTTCCTCGATCGTCTAGACCCCAACATTGCAAAAAAAAAATGGATGGATTCGCATTTTATTGAGAAAGGTGAGATTTTGGTGAAAAATCAAAAATTTTCGAAATATGATTATGTAGACGTAGTAGCTTTATGCAAACAATAGAAACATGAAGAGTAGATTGAAAGAGTGACGAATTTAGAGTGATTTTAGGAAGAAAATTTGAAAGAAAATGAAATACACTTTTAGGTTTCAAAAAAATTGGGGAAAGAGGATGAAAAATTGATTTTGGAAGTATAAAGTGATAGAATGTGGATTTGGTGGAGGAATTGATGAATTGAGTGAAGTGAATGAAGGAAAACAACAAAATATAGGAAGAGGAATGATATAAAAATGGAGAAGAAAAGAAGAAATGCGGCCTGGTTCGCGAAAAGAAGAGTCTTAAACGCATGGTACCGAACGTCCGGTACTGAACCGGACCTCTGGTTGCAGAGTTAAGAATGTCTGTCAAATCGGAGGGTCAACCAGACGTCCGGTTGGCTCGTCTGTTCTTTTTTGTTTTTTAAATGAAGCACACGAAATAGTGAGATTATGTAATCAAATGTTTTCAATCATGTATCTCAAATTCATCAATAATATCCAAACCTCTTATAAGATGTGAGAATCGATCATAAGCTAGAGGCTTTGTGAAGATATCAGCCAATTGATTTTCCGTGTTTATGAATTCTAGGACAATATCACCCTGTTGAGCATGGTCTCGAAGGAAGTGATGTCGAATTTCAATATGTTTCATCGTAGAGTGTAAAATAGGATTTTTAGATAAGTTAATTGCACTAGTGTTATCACACATGATGGGTGTCTTGTCAAAGGATAAGTGATAATCACTAAGAGTTTATTTCATCTATAGAACTTGTGCACGACAACTAGCGACCGAGATATATTCGGCTTCGACGGTGGATAAAGCAACGGAATTTTTTTTGTTACTAAACCATGATACAAGTGCAAAGCCTAGAAAGTGACGTGTTCCTCTAGTACTTTTGCGATCAATTGTGCATCCGGCCCAATCGGCATCCGAATAGCTAAGTAGATCAATGTGAGTGCCCTTAAGATACCAAAGTCCTAAAGTTCTAGTGCCACTTAGATATCGAAAGACTCGAATATAAATGTTAGAGATAAGAATAATTTGTTTGTTATAATCAAAATTCCAAATCAACCATAGGTCACCATATAAGAATGGTACCTATTATAGGACATACAATGCACTACAGACATATGATGATTACGCTTCAACCGAATTATTCTATTCCACCTCTTATAAAGAAAAAAACACACGTCTTACGATCTAAGCACTGCATTAAATCATAAAGTCTTTCAAATCAACAACCTTCACATTTGTGACAGTATTTAATTCGAATGATTCTATAATTTTTTAGAAGTGTGCTTCTTCGAGAACACCATCATAATATTAGTACGTATGGAATCATGATTCTTCAAGAGCAATGCCATGATATTCTTTTGATTATTCATTAATAACTAAACAATATTCCTCGTGAATATTAGTACGCAAAATTTTATGATAGAATATTAATATGTGTAAGCCATTCTTTGAAATAAACAAACATTCATCTAGAATAGTAGGTCATTTCTATATAAGTTATTATTCTCCAAGAGCACTAATATATTTATCAGACTCCAAATTATATAAAGTTAATTTTTGAGACTAACACAATATTCTTTTATAATTTTGATTTGTATAAAATTTTGATTTATTCAGGAATATCAAAATAATATCATTATTGAATATTTATGCAGTTGGATTGTGTTTCTTCAGAAACATCAACACAAATATTTTCATATTAGGCTCTTGTTTGATTCTCATTAGTTTCAAAATAAATTTTCCTATCTTTTCTTAACCGCATATTCTTCAATGAAATAATGTTACTCGCACCCAAAAATTTTCTTTATTTTTTAACAACACATTATCCATCAATCTACTATTTCAAAATGTATTTTTCTCTAAAAATGGGGCTCAAACAAGTCTTAAGTTGTGCTTCTTCATGAACACGAGGTATATACTCTTCGAGAGTATAACTACAATATTCTTTTGAAATATTGATAATAATAATTCGTTTTAGCTTTCGAGCTAAATAATACAATATTTAAAAAGTGAAAATTTGTGCTCTACATGATCAACAACGCAATATACTTCTGGAATATTGAACGAATATAAAGTCATTCTTCTTCAAAAGTAACGACACAATATTTAAGAATTGAAATAGATTTAGATAACTTTGAGTAATATCAAATTAACTTAAAAATTTTGTTCTCCAAAATTCACAATCTTCCAAGCAATTCAAAATCTTTGTTAGTGTTTGCATAGCTATTTCTTACAAGTGAACTTTTGATCTTAATCTTAACCATTAGATTTGAAGAACAATGAGTTGTGAATTTGCTTTCCAAATTTCACAATGATCTATAGAGGGATTACTGAGATATCAATACTTGATCACAACTATTGCAGACTGTCCTGATTCTACGAAATTTCTTTTATTTGTTGATTTTGAATTAATAATACAATTATTCCAATTTCATACTTTTATTTTAGAAACCACCAAAATATTCTTTTAGAACCTTAAGATGTAAAATATTTATATTTCTTCAATAGTATTTACACAATATTTCTATAGAATATTGTTTTATACAACCATGTTTCATTAAGAACATTGATGAGATTCATCTAAACTATAATATGTACAAATATTATACTTTTTCATGAATAAAAATACAATATTATTTTTAAATATTTTTGTTGTGTGAATCTTTGTTTCTTCAGAAATAACAAAATAATCCAATAAAACATTCATTTTCCAATAATGCTATAATATTCTTTTGAAATATTGATTTTGATCTTTTTTTTTTTTCAAAAATAATTATACAATATTTGAAAGAATTAACATTTTCTTTAAGCCTCAACTGATTAGAGATTTGTGAGCAGAAAGAAGAATAAGTTTTGCTAACTCAATAAGCTAAAACTTCATGCTGATAACGTGTTTTAAATTAGAGAGAAAAAGAGAAGAAAATAGAGAAGTCAATAAACTTGTATTTATCTTATTAATAATCAAAGTCCTATACTGATAAGGAAGAATTAAGGGATACAAAAGTCATAATAATTAGGGTGTATAGGTGACTTCTCTATTAATAAACATATAATTTACAACATAAATTTTTTTATTCTCAAAATACTATTTTTTATTATGTTAACACAATGTGTTACATTTTGTAAAATTATGTTATGCACATTTCCTTACCTTGTTTCCACCGTGTTCGTTGGCATCATTTATACCATATTGTTACACACATTTTGTTGAATATTTTCACCATTATCAAAGTTACCGACACCACCAACACATGTAACATTAATTGTTACGTCATCATTGCTGACACCACCAACACTTGTAACATTAATTGTTACATCACCAATGCTATCAACACTTGTAACAATTATTTTTACACCACCATTGACCACCATCGTTGTCGCCGCTACTATCCCCATCATCACAAGTGCAATCACCACTACCAATACCATCAAGAATCACATCTAAACCTTAGGGCACCACTAAAGACTCAACATACCAACATTAACATAAAAAAAAAAAAAAAA
>CAIGRQ010070330.1:0-10786 GCA_903798375.1 Fraxinus sp. D2006-0159 | reverse complement strand
ACTTTTATACCTGATTTTTAATTTTGAAACTTTAAAAACCTGGTTGCATGTAATTACCTCTTTTATAATTTCCCTCTAGCTAACCCGTTGAAAAGACCAAGCCCAATAACTTGAAGCCCAACAAATATCTCACGCGATAATCACATGCTTACAAGAAACAGTCGCCCCAAATTGCAAATCATAACAAATCATACGCATCGATTCAATTTTGGTTTCATCTACACACACACACAAACACACACACACAAACACACACACAGCAGAAGCAGAATATCTGATTTTAATTTGATAAACAAAAATTTCTTAAAAGAAAATGGCGATGAACAATGGATTGAGATCGTGTGCCTCCAAGTTCCTCAGTTCCACTCAATCATTTCTCCCCAAATCAGGTATCTTTTATATTTTCAAATTTTAATTATTAATTCAGTCAATCGAAAATTGTTTTTGTTCAATTATTCGTTTTGAGATTATAGGCTGTTCTGTTTATTCGGTTTTCTGTTTCGCTTTGTTAATCCGTACATAAATGTCGTTATAATGGAGAATAGATATTTAAATGGTAATATTTATAAAGTTCTAACTGATTTTTGTTCATATTATGAGAGACTGTACAAATTATATGGGCTCTCTCTGACTCTTGTTATGTTTCCTTTAGTTGCACTGTCCTAATAAGTGTGATTGTTTAGAGTTTTGATTGAATTTTATTGCCCGCTAACTTCTCAAAGTCATGATCTTTGCAAATATTTGATTCACCCTAGAATGTTTCATGTAAAGGGAGTTTGAAATTTCTGTCTATCCTATTACCTGGGCTGCTGGGCCATTTATTACCAACTTAACTGCTTCCTCCACCATCACTAATGCATCAACTTGTACTAATTGTAACCACCAATATCAGCTCTCATTTCCCTAGGAGCCTGCTGAAGCATTCGTAGTCACATTTTGTTCCAAACCTAATATAAGGGAAGTGAGTTATACCATAATAAAAGTCCTACAATAGACAAGTTCTATCCCAAATAAATATTTCCACAAAGACCGCATTACTCTCTATATCGCAGCCTTTTTCATCCTGATTACTCTCTGAACTCACCTATTGCTAGCCTGAGGTACCTTCTCTCTGAACAACCCTTGCCACTGTTCCAGTCTGTTCATGTTATTGTATAAGAAAAAAAAAAATCATTTATCCATATACATTTGGATTTCATAGGCTATAAACTGGAGTTTGATGGTTTCTTATCTGATTGATTGTTATCTTCTTTAGATGAGGTGAGACCATGGTTTAAAAAATCCCAATTGAAAACTGCCTCTGATTGAGGTGTGCAAAAAAAACCTCAACGCGCTATTTTGAGGCAGTCTTTGGAGGCATATGCCTCACAGCACCACCTCAAGGCTTGTGGCCCATAAAGCATAAAAATTGTTACTGACCCACTTTAAGAATATCCCAGTGCCCATTTAAAACATTAAAAAATTGTGTTTCTCATATTCCTATTTTGGGAATAGTACATTTTCCTCACCAACTAAAATAATACTTTCAATATAAAATATTCCATTAGTTTGCTTGCATACTTAAAATTGTTTTATTATGAATTTGAAGATTTTTTATGATGTATTAAGAGCTTATTTTGCATTTTTAATAATTTTTTTATCATTTTTTGGTTTATTGTGGCACTTACACTCACAGCACCTTGAGGCTTGCGCCTCGTCTCATGAAACTAAAATGTCTTGGTACCTGACTTTGTCTTTTTAAACATTGGGTGAGGCAGTCCTATGTGAAAGCTTTGTTAGTTTCTACCTTAAAATGTGCAAATTTCCATGCTTTTTATGATTTGCATAGTTTTGTTGCCAGACAATACAGCTGAGAAAAGGCTAAGTTATGTGCACTTCTACTGATGGTTTTTCTTCTTTTTCCTTTCAAAACCTAGATAGTAAGATTTTTGAAATTTCAATTTGGTAAATAGGTGGAGTTGATTGCAATGTGCAGGTGCAAGTTTGATCTTCCTCTAGTTGATAGTTATAATTTAATTCATTAGTCAATATACTTCCCTTACGTTTTTGGAAACCGGTTTGGAAAACATATTCTTGGAAGCTATGTTGTCTAGCAGTTCTGCTTTTAAAGATTGATTTGTTTGAATTACAAAAGCAATGCAGACTTTGGTTATATAGAGAATTGAAACATTCTTTTATCTTTAAGATTAAGAAATGCAATAAATAATAAACTGACCTTTATTAGGTACCTCTCTTTATTTTGATCAGATTATGGTAGAACTCCAAGTCTACTCAATCTACAATTCTTTACATGCATAATTTGCAGCGAGTAGAACCAGAATGGGTTTTTGTGCGGCCTCCTTGTAAAGTCCCCAAGATTTACTTCACCTAGAAGTTTCTTTACTTTAAGCAGAGGATGCTACTGTGAAACTGCCCATATTTTCTTGAAGCATCTGATTTGCCCTGGCTTTGATTTTTAATTTTTTTAATTTTTAATTTTTAATTTTTTATTTTTACTGAAGTAAGAAGCCTGGACACTCTCAAGAGGGATATTTGTAATTATCAGACGCAAGGCATTAATTTAACGCACATTGTAGACTTGCATGACTCTCTACTTTATACTTGTCAGAAAATAGAATTCCATTCATGTCAGTCAGGAGATTCTCAAGAAATGAAGGACACTTTATGACACTTGACTGTATTATTAAACCTGAGAATTGAACACCTTTTTTTTACAATACAATTAGCTCTCTCTATGGAATTAGACGAGGTGCGCACAAGCTGACCCGGACATCCATGTTTATCAAAAAAAAAAAAATAAAAAAAAAAAAAAACAATACAATTAGTTCTCATGGATAAAATAGTGTTACACTAGAATGACTAAGCAATATTGTAGGTAAATTTTCCATGAGATTAAACAAGAAGCCCTTTACTTGACAAATGAGCATGAAATTTGTTTCTTCTGACAGTTAATAGGGGGATCCATTCAACGGGTGTAAAGAAAATGGGAGGGGGGCATGGCCACGACGAGCCTTTCTACCTTCATGCAAAGCACATGTACAACTTGGACAGGATGAAACATCAGCAATTGAAGATGACTCTTGGTGTCTTTTCGGCATTCACCATTGGTGTTGCTGTCCCAGTTTACGCCGTCATCTTCCAGCAAAAGAAGACTTCTTCAGCGTAACTTTTCTTGTTAAATCCTCTTTTTCGTGCAATAACAGAGATTAAGCTGAAATGCTTTCTGTAGACAAAAGCGTGGAGTCTACTGTTTGAAAGAATTGATATTTTTTTGTCACCACTTTGTGCTATGTCATACTGTTTAGTTGCTCAGTTTCAGGTTGAAAATGGTGACTTGCAAATGCTTTATCAATAAGATTTCTTTGATGTTTTCCTAATATGATGGTCTATTTAACTGATTTATTTTTTTATTTATTTTTAAAAAAATCCTTCGCTTGTGCTGCTAATTTTTATCTTATGGACTTGATTAATATAATATCGTAGTAGAAATATCTTAGTATGTAAAAGTCTCGCATTAAAGTTTCGAAGGTCACCTAGTTATGAAAATTTCTTTTGCCATGCCTTCAACGAAGAAAACAATGAATAAGACATGCTAAGGGATCGTTTGAGATACAAATATGAATCATGAATTGTTATAAAATTTGACTCGGTGTTTAATTAGTTAGCATGCCTTAGATTGAGTGCTTGTTTGGCAAAGCTTAATTTGGATTTAAGGTGATCAAATATACTTTTTATCCACACATTTTATAAGACTTACAATTTAATATTCACTTATTATTCTTACTTTTTATAGGATTCATAATTTATAAGCACTATCAAACAAACACTCAGTATTGTTGAACAATTTCTTGCCAAATACTGGATTTTCCTCTTTTTCTTTCTAATGGTCGACTCCTGATGGTAAAGTGGTACTTCGATATAATTATAGTAGAAATTGTCTCATACCTGGAGTCAATTATCTTTTAGTGGAATTTACATCAGGGAATATGACACGTCTCCTCTAATTAACTTTCTTGTCAAATCACGTTAGAATTTATAGTTCAATAATTGTTACCATTTAAGCTTGAGTATTTGACATGCAACTAAATCTGCTCTGCTCAGCCGTACCTAACTAGATATATTGCGGTCGATAGTGGACCCATGGACCCCGACCCCGTTGAGCGCTCGTCGTTCAATAGTAGATACCTTAAAGTGAGTATATGATTTCACGTTTGGAAGTTTGAGGTCTTGGCCACTGCTTGATGACCATTATTTAGGTAAAACATTGCTTTGAATTGTGATTTTTAGAAGAATGTGTTGTTAAAAATAAAAAAAAAGTTTTGAATTTACATGCAGAATATTAAATTTTGTAAATGCATGATTGAAAATAAGTATGTAGAAAAAAAAATTCTAATAGAATTAAGTTTGATGTACATCTTTGGCGTCATACAACCATGACATTCCCCTAATTGGAAGGAACTCGAACAATAATGGGATGGATGTGTTTAAAATCAATGGTGTAGATTGTTATCACATGGAAGAGTGTTTAACTTGTTGTCAACTATGATGTACACTTAGCATCATTGTTTCAAATAATGGTTGTCAAACTGTGACTTGATTATGCCAAATTATGTGAATCAAATTGTTATTTAAATTAGAAGAGTAGATACAAATGAACAAGGTGTGGCACCGGATTCTATCCCTGGCGTTTCAAATAATCAAGACAATACAAATTTCATCCGAAAAAATATTAATGTGAAAAACCAAATACCCAAATAGAAAATGACTATGAACAAAAGTCGTCAATTTCAGCGACTGTTAACTCTTATCCTTCAGTTCAAGTCTTCGTTAAGCACACCAAAATGGAAATAAGCAATCATTCCAAAGAACGAAGATTAGAGACTTGAATGTTGTAAACAACAACAAAAACCTAACTTTCACTATTTCAAAGTAATAAATTTGATATATACAGTTATCTCAACGTAATCAATTTTGTTTAAGTTAAAGATAATATGTTTCTTATGATTTTCACCATATAATCGTTATACTGTATAATCTTTTTAATCCCTTTCCATCCATCTCAATTACGTTTAGTCGTACAGTTAATTTGAGCGTTCGTGTCTCAATTATATTTACTTTATAATCTGGTTTGAACACGATTTGATACAGACAAAAGTATGGAGCAATGAGAAGCATTGAAAAAGATGAACAAAAGTAGAAACCTTATCATCAAGAAAGTAATAAACTAAGTAAAATCCAGCTACGAAAAACAAAGAGTTTAACAAGAAAAATATAGGGATTTTATTTTCTAATACGAATCATCAAAATGGAACTATTAAGAATTTTTGGGATTTTCACCATCACTGACATTATCATGTTGCTGGTTTTCCTGTAAATTCATGCCCAAATCGATCCTACTGTTGCCATTACTATATGCATTGATAGAGGCCAGTAATCCCATGTTTGTAGAGTCTGAGCCGGGTCCCAGCTGCTGAACCGATGGTGATGGGTGTTGCACCACCATTGATCCGGGGTTGAAACGGCCGGAAAACTCAAAACCACCAGTTCTTTGATTGGGGGAGGGTTTGTACTGCCAGAAGGGGTGTTCTTGCTGCCCTGCACCCACAGGAGCCATGGCAGTTCCGCCAGTCACAGGCAGCATCCAGAAGGCGTTCCCGACATTGGCGGTCGCTGGTGCCACGGCCCACATGGCCGGAGCCTGGATGAAGCTCGAGGACTGAGATGACCCGGGTTTTGGCTCTGGACCCGGTTCGTGCTCTTGCATGATGGTTCTCCTAGGTTTAGCATCTGAATGTGAGATTTCAGCATCTAGGTATTGCCCAAAACCACCACTGTTTGAGGTGATCTGGTGGTGGAACCCAAGCATGCCGGTGGTGCCACCGATAAAGAGAGGCATAGACTTGGACGGTGAAGCTGAAATGGTGGTGCCCCTGCTGCGTAAAGAAAGGTTGAGAGTCGAAAAATTGGCCGGTATTGTACCTGTGCCAGTGGCAGCTACAATTGATGGTTCAGCTTGTTGCAAAAGCCATTCTATGGTCTCACCATCGGACTTGTGGCCTAACTCTTTGGTCAGCTGGAAAACTCTGGCTGCACATAAGGCCGGCATGCGGATGCGCCGCCCTCGGCCATCCACCTTGGTGTGTCGATCCTTGGATGGTTTCTTGGCCACAGAATCATTCTTATTGCTGTTATTATCATTATTATTGGTTGTGTCTGTAGGGATGATGGAGGAGGAGGAGGTGGTGGAGTGACGGTGGGCGGTCGGGGCGTGCCCGGGATCTGGCTGACTTTGTTGGTGGTGAGAAACCAGTTGGAGAAAAGCTGGTTCTTGGGAGCCACTATTAGTCCCTTGGTTTTCAGTGTGTGACTCCATAAAATTCTGAGTTTTGTTGTCAAGAAAATTTTCTTGATAACTCAGACATATTGATGAATTGATGGAAAGACTTTGGAGTCAACTGAATAAGTGACATTGTGATTAATGGGGTTCTTCCCTCCCTCTCTCCCCTTTAGGGGTGGCAGTGGGCCAGTGGACCCCCAAGCTCGGTTCGACTTGTTGGACGCCTTGGGATCGGCCTGTGGCCCCTACTCATTTAGGACCCAACCGAGCTAGACCTCATATTATTTTTTAAAAAATAAATTATATAATAATTAGTACTTACAATGTCATGTATTTAAATAATAGTAACGAGACTTTAGAACGTTACAAAAATGAATTCCAAAATTGCAAGTTGTCAATACAAGTGGCAAAAATCACAATTTAGGCCTAGTCGCAGGCCTATACGGATAGGTGGAGATACGAGGTGGTCCATGAGCTGGCTTGTAAGGCTAGCCTAGTCCTCATGCTCATTTTGGCTCGCCAAGGTGAAAATCAAGCTAGGCAGTCTTGGCTCGTTTAAATGCAAGCACGAGCCAATGATTGGTTTGGGAGTATTGCCACCCCTACTTTCCATGTGGTCGATTGTTATAAATTAGGTCATTCTTTATTTACAAGAGCAATAAGAAAAATACACACATTTTTAGTAGTTCACTCTCAAGAGTTAAATCCACCCGCAGACACAAGTTCACTATGAAGAAGAAAATACATTAACCTCGCTCCTCTCAATCCTTGCGCTAGAGAAGTCCTTTAAATATCATATAATACAGAGATGAAATACTCTATATAGGAATAATGTTTACATAGCATAAAAAATAATAATAAAATAAAAATTGGTCGTAACTTGTGCCAGTTACAAATAAGAAAACTCTCTGTATTGTAATAAATTATAATTTTTTTAGGTCCCATCTTAAGAAAACTTGCATTTACATAGTAATAATTATATGTATATTTCAAAAAAATATATGTCACGTTACATTAATGGTTTAAAAGCTTCTTGTCGACGAAACTTCATGTATTTTCTTACTATCTTCCTGAGGATTATCTCCTTCCCCTTGTCTAATTGCATCAATGATTTCTTCTTCAGTTAAAGCGTACACGACTTGTTTCTCTTTTAGAAGATTAAGGAAAACATTAGTATCCATTTGATTAGTATAATGAAGTTGTCAAATTTGTACACTCAAATCTGCAATGACTTTTTGATTTTCTTCGTTCACTTCATTTGAAACTTGTAGTTCACTGATGTCGGTCGGGGTCCTAATTTTGTAATGCTCAATACAATTGGCAATTGTCTGTAGCTTCACATCAATTAACCATGCAATAATTGCATTTATAATTCCATCAAAGACAATTATCTTTGCTGGTTTTAGTACATTATCTTCTATCCATTTGGAAAGGCAGTTATTAAAACGCTGATAATAATAATAATAGTTGAAATTTCTGTATTTATTGAATTTACATTGAATAAAATAAAATTATAAAATATATATATAATGTTAGACTTTTAAGATAACTTTGCATATTCTCAATAAATACATATACTAGTTTTTGGGAATTACGTCCATTTATTTTCTCAACTTATATACTTTGAATTTGACATGCCCTATATTAATACAGTGTATACTTCACATCTATACCACTTTTAATAAGGATAATTAAATCAAAATAAGAATTTTTGTGGCTACACATCTATTATGTTATGACATCTTCATAAGAATTAATTAATTTGATCCAAACAATATGATTATAGAAATATTTTATTGTATTCCCAATCCATTAAGCTATGCACCACTCAACATTGACAGCTGAATTTGGTGATAGAGCTGCCTCCGAGGCATAGTTCAGTGGTGCAAAAGACATGAGTGAGGTAATCTCAGTTGAGTTGGCAGTCGCAGTGTGAGTGTTCGATTTATGTCTCTAACAAGGTTTGAAATTAGACTCTTTGTGGGCACCAGTATGGCAGCTCTGTACACTAACCTGCTGAATCACATTCCGCGATTTTACCTCATCCACGGGGCGGGGCCCTCTAAATTGGGTTCAATTTTATTTTTTTAAAAAAAAATTGGTGATAGAGCTGAAAAAAGTATCTGTGAATGACTACAAAAGGTAGCACCAATAGAGAACCAGTTTGAGATTTTTTGTTAGCTGGGGGAGTTGTTGTCTAAATCCAAATGTTGGGTGGCAGGTTGCGGGTGTGGGATCCCACCTGGAAAAAAAAATAGCAGTAAATATATCAGAAGAAGCTAAGCAGGCTCCATTGGTGGGGTCTCGCATTTGAGTACAATAGAGTACAATTTAGCTGGCTTCAAGAATTGCCAGCATCCACACACTATTTCTTTTGGAGAAATTCTCTATTCAATCCACCTGTATAGATAATTGACACTTTGTCATCTATCTTTTAAAGTAATAGGCACATGAAAAATGGGGATTAGGTATCTGTCAAATAATTGTGTTATAGATCACTTTTTTTAATCAATTATTCATTCTCCATCTCCCATTTATCTTTTTCCTTTTTCATCCCATGTTTGCCATATTCAATCAACGGATATAGCAATGAAGGGTAAATGATAAACGGATTCGTCTAGTCGACTCTAAATGAAAAATTTCATTGTCCCTCACTAGGATCTGCAATAGCAAAAATGAGAAAAAAAACAAATCTTTTTTACCTTGAGTCCAAAAAAAAATCGTAAAAGTAAAGGAGTAGTTCTTCCCTTAACCCCTGTATGGTACTTGTTTTCTAAAATTCATTTTCCCACAAACTCATTTCTAACTACACGTTCTCTTAATAAAATAATTTTACACTTGGATTCGCAACTTTTTCCTAATTTTTAACCATACATTCTCTAAAGGGAGTAATCTGAAGAGGGAAATTGCCACGGCAAGAGAGTTAGTGAGTAGAGATTGAACCTAAGAGGACAAATAGCGACATGAGTGAGTAAATGTGTGCATTTTTAATGCAGGAACTCATTCAGGACAGTGTAGAGAGAACTAGCATCTAATGAAACAAAGACAAGTCATAAGAGAAGGAAAATCAAAACTAACATACCTTGTTTTAATTGTTGTAGAATTGGTCGCTTTAGATTTTCAAATTGTTCTACCAATAAATTGAATGAAATGACATAAAAAGATTCTTTTAGAATATTCTAAATTTATTGAGAATAATGTTTAGGCTATTTACGTCTTTCTTTTAGTAATTTTTTTTTATAAAAATCAAGATAAACATTGATAAGTGTTAAATTTACATTTATCTAAGCCATCAAAATTGACTTGTGTTAATATTATATGGTGAACTTGATACTTAATTATTTGTGTTTTTTTATTATGTTAGGAGAAAACTCGAGATCAAAGCAAATATTGATCAACAAGGAAGAAATTGAATAAAATATGCCGCTTTGTGACAAATTCCACGCTTAAGAAATTGAAGGACTTGCATTGATATAAAAAGGACATTGGTTGCACAATTAATTGAACCCAAGAATTTAATTGCATCCTTCAAAAGAATTGAGGACTTGAAGACAAAAGACTGATTAATTGGGCCCTGATAAAGTGTACTGAGGGAGAGATCATCTAATGGACTAGTCTCCCTTTTGGACTAGAGGTACCATCAATTATTTAGATTATCCTCCAAAAAAGTAATTGGGTTAGAGGTACCATCCTTCTATTTTCTAAAGTGAATAGATTATAATTTGAGAAAATTAAGCAAAACCCTACCTTTAAACTTTACATTTCAAAAATATGGGTTTAAAGATTTCTTTTCATAAATCNGTTAGAGGTACCATCCTTCTATTTTCTAAAGTGAATAGATTATAATTTGAGAAAATTAAGCAAAACCCTACCTTTAAACTTTACATTTCAAAAATATGGGTTTAAAGATTTCTTTTCATAAATCAGGTGCTAACAAATTTTAAATAAAAATAATTTTAATATTAACAATATTATAAAATAAATATTTACCCAATTTTATCATCTATTCTCTCTCTCTCCCCTCCTCTACTATCCCTCCTCCCATTCCATCGCCGGTCCGACGATGCATCACCGCGCGCAGCGGATTGTCAGCGTCGCTGCCAGCGTTGTGGTACTTATTCTTCTAAGTGCATTCGTCTTCTTAGTGGATAGATTTAATTGGTGGTTGAAGCAGCACCGCGATCGATGTGGAGAGATTGAAGAGGCATCGTGTCAAAGCAGTGTGAAGGAGATGGTGAGTTGTGGTCTGGTTTGATTTGTAGACGACAATTGATTTGTAGTGGCAATGGATTGTGCGAGTGAAGGTTTGTTGTTGGTGGAGGGAACGGGCTGGGGTGATGTTTGCGGATTGCGATGGATTGACGGTGAGACTAGAGCAGTTGGTGACCGAAGGCAGAGTTGGGTTGCCATTATTGTGTGAGGGCTGATATGAATGTGTTCTGAAGTGAA
>CAIGRQ010070316.1:0-21141 GCA_903798375.1 Fraxinus sp. D2006-0159 | reverse complement strand
AAACATTTCAATAAATCTCAAATACAAACATACCAACCAGTATTATTCTATTTCAACACGCACGCAGTAAATATATATATTCACACACTTGTAGAAAACCAAGCGGTTTCTGCTCGAAAGAATATTGAATTCGAAGCATAAAATCAAAAAATTGAACTGTATTTCCTTTTTTATCAAATAATTTATTGTGCCCTTCAGTAATCACGACGATGATTTACTATTAAGGGTTTTGAAATTTCTAAAATGATCGCCCATGGAATGAAGTTTTTAGGACTTGATTAGTTCAGAATGGGTGGATATTTTGAACGATTTTCTGTTTTTAATTTCTTAACTGGACTTTTTTATGAGATTTTGGGTTGTATGAGAGAGTGAATTACATTTGGGGGGTCCAAAAATGAACACCGAAAGACAATTTGTGAGTGTTAGGGACCTCATGGAGGAAGCCAAGAAGCGAATTGTGTTTTTGATCGTATGTGTTGTAGGCCTGTCCTATCTGATGTCCTGTAAGTAATTCACTTTTATTTTTTCATTTTTCAATTTTGACGGCGAATTTTACACTGTTGCTTAGATTATCGACATTATATAGATTATGTGGTTTATTTTTACTTTCTGTTTATTGGGGAATAAAATTTGGTGGGACAAAATTACAAATTAGTGGAGGTGATATCACCCAGTTTGAGGATACCAAAAAGAGGAGTAAAGTTCATAAGGGCAATATAGCAAGCTGACTTCAATGCTGAATGCCGTATGTGGATGCACTCGCTTGCCTACAACATGCAGATTGCTGTAGGATTTGGGCTACTTTATTTGTTAAGTAGAATACAAATGTTTATAGTACTTGCAATGGACTAAGAAGTAAGAACCAGAGACTATTATGCCTGAAAAAGAGATGCTAGAACCAGAGACTATTATGTCTGAAAAAGAGATGCTATCATCAATATATTCCGTTCTGGTGTCTATAAATGCTTACTAAAGTTGAAATGGTGTTCAATGGGGTAGCACTTGGAAGCAGATGTCTGATATACAGGCCTAATCACTCAATTGAAAACTGTATGTAACTATTATGCATATTGCATGCAAAGAACCTAATATCAGTTATTTGTTTCTCATTTATGACATTTTTTTTTAATAATGAATCAATTTGAATATGTGCTTCAAAGGTTACAACGTACAGAGGTTCTCAATTTGTTTCATAAATTGCACAGTAAGCTTTTCCGCACACTTATTACTTATCTGCCTATTTTGCATTATATTTATGTCTCTTGAGTCTTGTTCTCTGGATGTTGTGAATTGTCGATTAAAAGCTTCTGGATGTCATGACATCTGGACAAACATAACCTTGACAAAAATATTTACTCTTTACATCTTAGAATACTATGTCTTCATTTTAGTAATTTGATCAGCAGCTCAGATAGACAGTATTGCAGCATGGTTCTGTTATAAAAATCATCTTCTTATCAACCCTATCCCACCCCTATACCCTCCCACTCATGCATGTATCCATGTATATATTATTTTCTTATTGGTTATATGATGGACAAACTGTTCCGTTCTCTGTCCTGCCCCCAATTACTGGGCTTGGCTTTACTCTTTTTCCTTACTGCCCCTCTCTCTTCCCAGTAACAAGCTCATCAGTTTTAGTCAACTTGCCTGCCGCTGCCGTTCTAATAATCATCGTTCGCTACTGGTCTCTGGAATTTTATATGCGGAGAAAAGCTGCAACTTACAAAGGCAAACCAATAGCTGTAAGTACTGCTCCCGTGAGAAAACCATTTGAAGTTCCTAGAGTTACTGCCGATAAGTCTGATTGGAAGCGTAAAGTGGATTCTCCTGTTGTTGAGGATGCAATAGACCATTTCACTAGACGTATTATATTGGAGTGGGTAACTGATCTGTGGTACTCCCGTATAACTCCTGATAGACAAGGACCGGAAGAGCTTGTGCAGATCATGAATGGTGTACTTGGGGAATTTTCACATCGCATGAGAGATATTAATCTAATCAATCTTCTAACAAGGTTTATTTTTTGGAGATGTTACGGAAATTATTTTCTTTATTGAGATTATCCTTGAAATTTCATGTATAGGATGCCAACTTTCTTGGTATGTTGCAGGGATATCATTGATCTTCTATGCGCTCAGCTGGAGCTTTTTCGTGCAAGCAAGGCAAAGATTGAGAAGCACCAATCGAGGTCTCTAACCATTGAAGAGAGAGAGATGGAACTAAAATCTGTTCTGTCTGTGGAAAACAAACTGCATCCTGCTTTATTTTCTGCCGAAGCTGAGCACAAGGTCGACCCTTTTGCTTTTCTCTTCGTTGCAGTTTATAAATGATAGGTAGTCTGGCCGACAACACAAGAAATTTTCTGGTTTCTGCGTTGCTAATTTTTTTGCTTTGGAATGCAAAGCTTGCAGGTTCTCCAGCATATTATGGATGGTTTCATTTCATTTACATTTAAGCCAGAGGATCTGCAATGCTCCTTATTTCTCTATATCGTCAAAGAACTTCTTGCTTGTGCAGTACTGCGACCGGTGATAAATTTATCTAGCCCAAGGTAATTATATATTTTTTTCTTCTCTGAAAAAGTGCATCCTTTCTATTCTTTATATTTTATGAAATTTGGTGTCAGGTTTATCAATGAGAGAATTGAATCTCTAGTTATTTCTTTAAGTAAGACCAGCAGAGGAAGTAAGGCAACACAAGTGGATTTGCACTCCAGGCCAAATGTATCTCCTAAGTTATCATCTGATCATTTTTCTCGGGTTCTAGATCCTTCCATGAAAGGTGTTGAACTCGTACAGTTAAAGAAGGATCAATCCAGGAATGAGGCTGAGAATCCTGCATCAGGCAACATGAAGGAAATAATTCTTTCTAAAGATCCATTTTTTTCCATTGGTACACACTCCACCCATTCTCGGAGTTCTTTGCCATCAGGAAACAATTATGCCGATGGAGGAGATATTCAGCGCCACCTGTCCGGAGGAGAATGGGTTGATATGCTAGACGTGTTTTCTCGCAGAAAAACTGAGGCCCTGGCACCAGAACATTTTGACAATATGTGGACGAAAGGAAGAAATTACAAAAGGAATGAAGGTGCAAATCAGATGGCTGACCCTGTGAAGAAAGCTTCTTTGGTGGGTGTATCTAGCTTGGTCGAGCAGTCAAAAGAGCTTTCTGGGCGAAAGAATAAGGTTACAGAAACCAAAGGTAGCTCCTTTGAGAGTGATGTTTTTAATTCTGGATGTAGTAATTGCCCTGGGGCCAACAATATTGTCACACATGATGAGTTTAAAAAACAAAGTCGTACAGCAATTCCTTTAAATAAAGACAAAGATGAACTTAGTGTCTTGCATTCTGATGAGGTCAAATCAGAGAGCAGTTGTTATACTACTGAAGATGAAGATACTAGCAGTGTAACAGGTATTGATTCACCTGGTATTATAGTTTGGGATGCTAAAAACAAAAGAAGCGTCAGTAGCATTCATCATCCTCTTGAAAGTTTTGAAGGCCATAAGAGTAGAAAGGCGAGCAAAGGGCATCTTCATTCGAGAAGATTGCTTAAAACCCTGTCTAAGAGGAAAAGGTCTAGATTAAGTAGTCATAATGAGCACTTGTGGCAAGAGGTCGAAAGAACAAGTTTCTCATTGGGAGACAGGCAGGATATACTGTATTCTTCCAGAGAAAATATCAAACATGAAGACTCAAGTGATGAATTTGAGGCTGAACTTTTAAGTAGAGTTTATAGTGGAGCTACGACTTCGTCATCGGTTTCCTTGGTCTCCTTGCCTGGAAGTCATTGCTGGCCTGCTAATTCTGCAAAAAACTCAATTGTTGCTGATTCTTTTTTCAAGTTACGATGTGAGGTATTCAATTCACGCCTACCATTTTCAGTTGCACCAGGCTTGAATGTGTGTTTTATGCTGGATGTGAGTCCATTTCTTGTTGCAGGTATTGGGTGCCAATATTGTGAAGAGTGGGTCCAAGACTTTTGCTGTTTATTCCATATCTGTTACTGATGTAAATAGTAACAGTTGGTCCATCAAAAGAAGGTGCCAAGATATGCTGTGAACTTTCTGTTTTATCTTCTGTTCATGCTATAATGCTGCTTCTATATGTTTTACAATTTTTATTTATCATCAATATTTCACCTTAATGTGGCATGTTGTAGCATGATTATAAATTCATCTGGAATTTATTGTTTGTGATTACAGATTTCGACATTTTGAGGAGTTGCATCGGCGTCTTAAAGAGTTTCCTGAATATAATCTCCATTTGCCACCTAAGCATTTCCTATCAAGCGGTCTAGAAGTTTGTGTAATTCAAGAGCGGTGTAAATTGCTTGACCAGTATTTGAAGGTCTGGAAATTCTTTCTCCTGTCCCTTTGAAATTTTCCATTTTTCCTTTTGCATTTCCGTCTTTCCTGACATTTATTCAGAATAAGTTAAATTTGATGCTATCTGTAGGACGAAGAAACCAAAAATAATTGTATGCTCTATTCTATTACTCCCAGTGTATTGCCAATGGATCCTTAATTTTTGGTTGTTGCTTAATGATATATAGGCTTTTCCTGTTAGTGAATTAATATGATTCTAGTTATGTTTCACAGGACCAATAACTTCGGTATATTGACATTTATTTTGTATTTATGTGAGAAAGGGCACCGGCACAGCTTACCTAACTGAAATCTGATCCATTTTTCGTACTTCGATATGCAGACTCATGTACACACGAGCATATGTAGACATACAGATGCACACAATCATATAGATGTGCAACGGTGCATGTTTCTTCTTGGGCCAATAGTTTTTAATTTATCTTTCTGATGTTGCCATTATGCAGAAGCTTCTGCGGCTTCCAATTGTTTCTTCTTCCATTGAAGTTTGGGACTTCCTTAGTGTAGACTCCCAGGTTTGACTTATTTTAGTTTCATTTTATTTGATATAAATTTCTCGAAGTACTGTACTTGAATTTCTGAGCACTATACGAACTCATGCAGACATATGTTTTCTCAAATTCATTATCTATTCTTGAGACTTTAACAGGTGAGTCATATTCCAAACGAGCAGGTTTCCACAGTTCCACTAAACATTTATAAAATATACCCTTTTTATTATTTCAAACTGGATTTGAATTTCAGTTGACCATGATACAATACATGAAAGGAGTAGGGAGTGTCGGGATAAAGTAGGGACTACAACTGATTTGTTATCCAATCAAAGAGAAAAATTCAGCCATGGAAAGGAGTCTGCATTACGGATGAAAGGTGAACATGTTACTGATGCATCCAAATTGAACAAAGGAAATCTAGTTATTTCCCCAGGGGAAATGCCCAGCAAAGGATGTGGAATGGCTCTTGAGGTTTCCAGTGATTCTGACAATCCAGAGCAAGAAAACATACATTTGGCCAGAAACTTGGGGAAGACTTTGAAAACAGATGTGAATGGTTTGCGCGCATCTGAGTTTATTAATGCTGCCACTGATCCAACCCTTCCTAGTGAGGTAATATATGATCATTTGCTGTCTTTGCTCTGTATATCTTCTTCATTGTATTCAAGTATTGGAAATAAAGCCTTTTATTAGTCTTGCGAATATATAATGCTCAATACAAATTTTTCAATGCAGTATCACAGCCAGATTGAGTGTTGAAGTGGTTGGCTGGGTGATTAATTTTGTTTATGATCTATAGTTATCTGACTTTCTTTTTCCATGCAGTGGGTGCCACCAAATCTAAGTGTTCCCATATTGGATTTGGTTGATGTCATTTTTCAGCTTCAAGATGGTGGATGGATCAGGTATCAGATGTGTACAAACTGAAAGATGTTCAGATGCGCTTTCCATATAAAAACTTTTACTCAAACTAGTCTTGTCAGCCTGTGCTTTCTTGCCTCTTAAAACTTTAATTGGGTTGCAGGAGAAAGGCTTTTTGGGTGGCCAAACAAATTTTACAATTAGGAATGGGCGATGCATTTGATGATTGGCTGATTGAGAAAATCCAGATTCTGCGCCGTGGATCAGTAGTTGCTTCAGGGATCAGGCGTTTGGAGCAGGTATATCTTTGACATCCTGGTGTCTGAAAATACATTCCTCAATAATGCCGCTTCCAGCATTTTTGGCACCCGCAACACTTTCCGTTGTCATTAGCATTTCACTACATTCAGATTTCTGATCTCGTTTCAGGGTTAAAAGCTGAGAACCACCTTATGGTATTCATGTTACCTCATGTCCCTCTGTATACCTGAACTCAATTCCTTGTCTTTTAAAGTTCTACTATTATATTTCCTCCCATTAAGTTGCAATGGAGCGTCGGTGAAAATGGCTGTTTGGCACTTGCTAGCCAATTTTGAAAGAAAGAAGTGCCTGCATTTACTTGAGGCTATATTTGACAAATTTGGTTTACCCAATCTTTCATTGTCACCCAATGACCACCATAACCTACCGCCAGCTCATCACAACCACCACCATTCTACTCCGTCATGAACACCCTTCAACACCAATGGACTCCAGACTTTTAAATGAACTTATTCAATTCAGTGAGAGTTATGGCAATTTATGAACCTAACAATGTGAATTGTTTGTAAATGTAGAAGGATAACCGATGCATAGAGTCGTTCTAACTTCTATGAATGCTTTCAAGGGAAATGCGATATCTCATTTTAGTAATCTGATTCTTGTTGATGTATAGATACTTTGGCCTGATGGAATTTTCATAACAAGGCACCCAAAGAGACAGCAACCCACTTGTGCAAGCCCATCTGATAATTCTCCTCGGGTCCAGTGTTCCACACTGTTTTCTTCACCTAAAACAGATGATATCCGTGAACTAGAGGAGATGCAGCAAAAGGAAGCTGAACGGCGAGCAAAATTAGTATATGAACTCATGATCAGTAAATCTTAATTGTCTGCCTTTCCATTGCATTGTCACATTGTTTTAATTGGATCTCTCTCTCCCTCCCTCCCTCCCTCACCGGAGATGTTAATTGACTTCAAAATCTCTTGCAGACAAGGCACCAGCTGCTATTGTAGGTCTTGTTGGTCACAGGGAATATGAAAAATGTGCAAAAGATCTCTATTATTTTATTCAGGTAATCTATGATTATTGCTCAATCTTCCATGAGATGAAATCAAGTGGTTGATGTGTATTCTTAAAGTCACATACTCTATTTTTCCTCTGTCTATCCTTTGAAGAACGGTGTCTTTAGGAAACATGTCAACTTCATTCTGCTTCAAATGCATTCTCTCAAGGCCTAGGGTTCGGCTTTTCTCAATGCACAGATATGTAAAGTTAGCTCTAAGNCTGTTTATTGCTCAATCTTCCATGAGATGAAATCAAGTGGTTGATGTGTATTCTTAAAGTCACATACTCTATTTTTCCTCTGTCTATCCTTTGAAGAACGGTGTCTTTAGGAAACATGTCAACTTCATTCTGCTTCAAATGCATTCTCTCAAGGCCTAGGGTTCGGCTTTTCTCAATGCACAGATATGTAAAGTTAGCTCTAAGTCTCTGGTGAAACCTACATACAAGACATAGAAAGTATTAGGATACAATAGAAATATGCAATTTCTGCTTTCCACATTTTCTTAGAAGATTTGAATGTATGCATGTGTATAACCTTTTTGTTTGACAGATTAGAGAGAACTACGTCCTATTAATGAGTGTTTGGGAAAAGAGCAAATCCATGCTTTCTTTCACCCCTCCTTTGATCTTTAGTTGTTTATTGCTTATCAGGGTGGGAAGACTAAGATCCTTCTCATGATTGAACTCAGATTTATGAGCTTTGATGTATTTCATGGTTCTTATTTTATTTCAACGCCTAAACCTCCATGACTTTTCCCTTGCACTATGCAACTTTACCAAATAGCACATGTTAAAATTGGTATCATTGTTTTGGAACCATTACTCATGGATTGCTGTTTTGCCCTTCTGCTTTTTACAGTCATCCGTTTGTATGAAGCAACTAGCGTTTTATCTTCTTGAGTTGCTGCTCTTATCTGCATTTCCAGAGCTTGATAGTGTCTTCAAACAGTTGCACGAGGACAAGGAGAAATTTGGAAAACTCGAATTGAGTTCACATAGTTGAAATTTTGGCAGCGATTTTTCTCATATTCTTTAAGATGTGTCGAATGATTATTGGTCAACAAAGGTTTTTCTTTTTCAAGTATGATAGCTTGCCAAAAAGAGAGAGTATACTAAAAAAATACTTGAGGGAACATGTATATCGTCTTCGATTATCTGTTGTACATTGATGTTGATATGTTCACGAGGAATCCCTTCCTTAACACAGCATATTGTAAACCTTTACGCAAACACCATCTCCTCTCTTCAAATAATCAAAAGCAACATAGGCTTCCGGTCATGGTGGGGATCCTGATTGTGCATGTGGAGCGAGTTTGCTTTGGAGACCAAGGCATATAAGTGCCAGTGCCATATAAAACGACCAACCAACAATGAAATGGAGACGAAATGGGCTCGGATACTTGAACAAGCATCATTTGCGATTCTGGATTCAAATAATAGAGGAAAACAAGGTCTACACATGCATGAATGAAAACAGAAAATGACGCTAAGCCCCAAGGTCCACAATCACAATGAGCCGAGTTAATATGAATCTTAGACACTTTTGATCTTAGACAATCAAAAGTTATAGCATGGGAAAAAATCTAAAACTTGCTCAACCAAAATATTCCAAAAAGGCCAGGATGCATTAGTACAAGAATGTGGCGTTTAGAAATCATCTATCTTAACAACATCAAAAGATGCCAGATGGGAGCCAAGCTCACAAATGCCACGAAAACACCTCTACCAAAAAAATATAAGAAGGGAAACATGAGTCCAAACTAAAAGCTATGGCTATATTCGAGTACGTCTAAGATCATGCTTTCCAACAATGAGCATTTTCAAACCAACACAAATCTCAATTGCCCTAAGATTTTCTAAATATAACTAAATCAAGCATGTCTTCTGAATAACTTCAGCAACTAATCGGTCACAAACCATCCTAACATAGAATAGTTAAAAAGTGTTATTCGCTCTGTGATGTGATATCAGTTTTCATACACATTAACAGTGATATATAAGTTCCATAAAAGCATTAAACTTTTGCCAAATATTTAAGATGAAGTAGATAATACAGAGAGAATAAATGAACATACTATCCCACAAATATTTATTGAATAACACTAAAATTTTCAGAAATTCATAACAGAAAAAATTAGCAATTCTAACAATGCCAAGAATGAGCATTCAAATTAATAGATAATGGTATCTGATTATCCATACTATTGAGAAGATTAAGGCACAAAACGGAAAATGTAAATTCAATTTCATCATGAAATGCGAACAAATGAAGTTTCCAAATTCAGTTTGCTCTCTAATACTTCAAACAGGAGCTAAGAAAAGTAAAATCCAAAGAACCCGTCAAAATTAAGCAGAAGCTGCTGCTGCCTTCTTCCTTGGTGCCGCTTGAGTACCTAACCCCACATCAAAATTAACAACCAATCAACAAACAAACAAGAACCCAGAAAGCTTTACGTGCAAAAAACCTCAAAAAGTGGTAACATATATACATCGATATGTATGAATCTATACCTTCTCTGAAGTTGGTCTTGAATCTGCGCGGCACATGACGTAGGTACCTCATGCGCCCCGTTCCAGTAGTCTTTCTCCGGATAGCCTTCACGCTCCAGTTATCTATTATGCAATTCAGTTATAACACCAATCAAGCACAAAATCAAACACATTTGTACATATAAAAAAAGTTAAACAATGAGGACTTACATGTCCTCTTGCGGGCAGCAGGGTATGCACAGGCGGAGCAGCGGCTCTTTTGAAGGTGGAAGCTGCGGCGGCCACACCTCACACACAATGTGTGCGTCTTGTTCCTCCTCTTACCAAAGCTCCCTGTTCCCTTCCCCTATTATCATCCAAGTAAAGACACACAAAGATCAAAACAATTGCTGATACGCATACAAATACACTTTAAGAGATCAAAAATATAAGGGTTTTTACCATTGTTGTGCAGTTGCAGAAACCCTAGATTTTCCTTGAGCTAAGAATGGACGCGCCGTTTCGAGCCATATATATAGTCTATGGAAAAATCAAGGAAATTAACAGATCATTTTGGGCTTTAGGGTTGGGCCTTAAGGGGTACTGGGCCTCTATTTGGGCTCGATATTGGGTTCAAGGGATTGGATAGATGTTGGGCACCTTCAGTTTCCTCGATGAGACCCATCCGACTTGTATATTTCTTTCAGATAAATTGAGAAAAGTAGCACCAATTGGAACTGTTTGTATTTAGTTTAGGAAACTGCAATAAGTTCCAAACTATACCCCTTGGGAGTTATGCTACACAAACAAGCTCGATGACAAATTAAAAAATAAGGACACATATTGACGCGCGATTAAACAATTTAGGAAAAAAACAAACAAACACCCAAACATGTACCGTCGCGCTGATGCAACACCGTCACATCACCTTACCCTGTCAATAACCCCCGTTCAAGGAGCATTATTCATACCCCTTGAAGCACCCCAATTTTAAATATTTTTTATTTATATTCATATCTAGCCATTCACTTTTGGTGCATAAAATGTCAGTTTTGTCACTTACACGTATTAATTAATGTCAACGGTATTTTTGTCCATCAATGCCGTAAATTTTTTTTTATTGTTCCATCAATTCCGTCATCTTTTCCATTATCACTTGTTAAAAAAACAAACTCTACCTTGCATAAAGCTTCTTAGTACAATTGGAATGTAAGAAGCTCGTTTGAGGTCTCTTCATATGTAAATAATTCTCAATGTGAACACACGGTGCTGGGGAGCCTATCTTTGAATTGGCAAAAAGAACGGATATGTTGAGTTCAAATTATTGGTTTCTTGAGAAACCTTGTATTATTCAAAAAATCTATCTCATTTATGTTGCATGGTTTCACTCCACTAGAGCCCAACAAAATATTTCATTGAAATAACGAATCATCATAATGTCAACAAGTCTATACCCACCAAATATTCGAGAGTTCTTCTATTTCAATCAATCTCATTCCTATACATTTATATTAGTGTAATTGTGGGCCCTATTGGTCAAAAAGAAGCTAAAAAAAATTAGGGATCTTGATCACATGCATCATCTAGTAAACTTTCACTAACCCACAGAACCTTTAACTTTTTTCTTAAAAAAAGACAGCACTTTAAAGAGCAGGAATTCTTCCAATAATCATCGGATTCCCTGTGTGAAGTGTTGAAATAATTTGTTTCTTGAATGGAATTCACATTATATATATCAAGCTAAGGAGCCTTTGCTGGTTGTTGGACAAACATTATTTTCAACTTTAACTAGTGATTTGATGGGTTTACTAATCAAATTGTCCCTATTACTTGTCTTTACGAGTTGGCCCGCGCAAGTTACTTTTATTTTATCTTTTAAAAGTAAAGCCGATCACACAAGACCCAGCATACTCAACTCATTTTTACATCAACCGCCAAATTTTCAAAATTTTCGTAAAAGGGTGATAGACAAGACTAATTGAACGATTGGATTCAAGTCTTTTACGCTCTCTAATACCATTCTATAACAAGACTTCACGTTTTCTGAACATGCTGGGTCTACGACCGGGCCATGCAGGGCAGCCTAAAACACAAACCTGACCGGGCTAGACCGTTCTGCATCTTCAAAAACCCAAAGAGCATTGTCTATATAAAACCCATTCTCATTACATTTTGTCCCAGAGTAACCAAAAGAAACTTGAAAGTTTTCTCCTTCTCGCTTGAACAGATCTTGCAGAACAAAATTAAACCCAAAAATGCTGCTCAAAGAATCCATTTACAAAACCAAACACTACATTCATAGAACTTTCCGAAACCTCAAATCGTCACTCTTAGGAGATTACCAAAAACTACCTAAAAGTACTCCTCATGTCAATCCTCTCTTCTATCCCAGAATGCAGGAATTGGATAATTTCTACACAGATTTTTCCCAACACTGGGATTCTGATCATAATAAGGTGCTTAAGAAAAAGAAAAAGGGTCAAGTTTCGGTGAAAGAAAAAAGAAAGACAGAAGAAAAATCATCATGCAGTGGAAGTTCCATGAATGGTGCAAAAAACGAAGAGATGAAGAAAGGTAAGCATTGTGATGGCCTTTGAGATTTAGACATATTGTTTACTCATTGAGTTCATCGAGCTCTAATAACATGTTATAAGATTTATTGTTTAGATGAATCTAGTATTGTGTGCCAGACATGCATGGAAGGGAAACAAGTGGGGTCCAGTTCAAAGATTGCAAATGGTTTAGCACAGAAGATGAAAGAATTGGAAATGTTTGATATGAATGATTTGGACCATGTGATGGATATGGAAGAGGTGATGCATTATTATTCTAGGCTTACATGTCCACTTTACCTTGACATTGTAGACAAAATTTTCATGGACGTGTATAGGGAGTTGTATCCTCCGCAACCCTTGGTCGACCATTAAATTCAATCAATACGTTGAAGATGAGCTTTGAATAAATAGATTTATATGCATCTAAGGGTCTAGGCTTTTAGACGAAGTTATTATATAGAATTGGATATTTTTGTTTTCATTCTCTCTTCCTCTATGTAGTTGTGTATTTGTGTACTCCTCACAATTTTTCAATTTCAATGTGTGTTCAATTTTTCTTATTACAATGGCATATACCCAAGAGATTCAAGTTAAATTTATCAAAAATAAATTAAAATAAAAATCAATGGTCGGTCATGTATGGTACGGAGAATTGAAGAGTCCTAGACTATCAAATAAGAAAATAAACTATATTTCATTCATAGTACTAACCAACGCGGTCTCATACCATGTACTAAACATGCACTGTGGCCATGAAAAATAAGGTCATGAAATATCAGTAGGCAAAAACATTAAATTGTACACAAATGCCCATTCCATAGCAAAAAGATTCAATTATCATGAAATTACAAAGATGCATATCTTTACAGTAGCATCAGATTTGTTACTTCCTAAAATTCAGTTGAAAAGAAGGAAAATAAAATCAAATGATGATTATCAATAGGGACTCAGTCGACACAATGACAGATCATCGTTTGTAGAGCTGAATATGCTCAAGTAAAACCACAAAGTTACCGCATCAACTTTTCCGTGACCAATATGCATCACAAACTGTTTTACATGTGCATTATCGTATCAAACTTCTCAATAACCAGACGACACTAAAACATTGTGCTCCTTCAAGCGCTGTTGAAAACGAGCCAAGCGATTCTGTAACTGTAAGATACCAGCTGCTTTCTGAGATAGGATTGTATTCAATTTCGAGATGTAATCATCCAACTGATTTCCTGGTTGATCTGCCTTGACCAATAGATTCATCTCCTGCAAAAAGCACATACCGACCCGCATAAACTTCTGGAAAATGAATACATATCCAGAAACTGAGACGCGCAAATATGATCATCAATCAAAAAGTGTGTAGCAGATATTGTACCAATACCCACTTTCGATACATTAAGGTCATGTTTGATAGGTGCCATTTTCCAACAAATAGGGTGTTTGATATGCAAAAATTGTCAGGGAATTCCTATTCCAAGTTGTCAGCCACGCGCATGATTTTGTGGCTTTTCAAGGAATTGGTTTTCCTCTGTTTTTTGTGGTAAAAGTTTTTCCAGCTTCTTTTTTTATTATTATTATTTTTTTTGACAATTGGAAAAAAATTTAGATACAATGGTAAAAAAAATTGTATTTTGCTCTAGGGGCCTGCCAGGCCACTCACACTAGCAGGCCCCACATGTTTTTTTAAAAAAAAAGACCCCCCCCCCCCCGCCGTACTTGTATCAGCGTCCAAAAAATTTATCACTTTTATTGACAATTTCCATGCAAAACAAAGTGAAACGAATGGTATTCGGTAAGATAATTTTTTTTTGTCAATTGGAACAAATTTTAGAACCAATGGTAAAAAAATTATCTCTTTAATGGACAATTTCCATGAAAAACAAGGTCAAACGGACGTCAAACTTTCAACATTTTCTAGGTGGAAAATTATACCAAACAAACACAATTAATTACAATTTCCAGTAAAACAAATTCTAGGCAATTCAATTCTCAGCAAAACATTTTCCTTTCACCAATTTCCACCTTTGCAATCATACGGACTCTAAAATTTGTGGAACAATGGCAAATAAACGAGACGGCTACTTTTTACGTTATATGTTGCTACATATGGTACAATAAAAATCAGAATAGTGCTGACCTCTCTGACGATATCCATTGTTTCCTCTACTTGTCTCCTGTGAGCATTCACCAGATCTTCTTCTTCCTAAAAAATCCAACAAGAACTCGTATATATTAATATTAGTACCTATATGGGATCCATAACTTCCATAGTTCCCAAAGCAACATATTACTATTATTTACCTTCAAAAGAGCATTCAGATTATCTTCTGAATTTTTAATATCCAACTTAGGTTGCTCTTTCCACTTGGTCTGGCCATTGGTTCTCCTCGTCTTATCTTCCGAGTTTGAGAAATTGTATGCCTCGACTTTTGAGTTCTTCCTTGATGGCTTCTCTTGCTCAAAGGAGTCTTCATCATAATATTCATTATCAGTTTGTTCTGGCCATGAACCGTCCGTATTGTCTTCAAATGTCTCGGTAGGTGGTAAAGCAGAAGACAAGGGTTGTGTTGTCGACTCCTTCAGATTTGATATTGAAGAAAACACATCTTTCTTGGAGCTGTTCCCTTTAGATAGGCTCTTGACCCTTCAATGATGGGAAAGAGTAACAGAGATGATAAGGCCATATAACAAAGGAGCCTTTTGTTGGGGCAAAACATTTTTGATATGATGAGAAACGATCAGATTTACCTGTCGGCATATCGCAGTGTGTTTAAAGTGTGTTCACAGGATCCCGAGTTAGGTGAAATGCATGATATCATTACAGTACGAGAATTTCCAACAAACGAATCCCTCAGAACTTCAGTTAATTTACTGCCCCTAAATGGAATGTGGCCTTGATCGTTGTCAAGTGCTCTAATACACTCCTTCAGTGCAAGCAAACTTTTATTGATCTCGGCTCCTTCCATTCTGCACAATAACAAAATCCAGTTTGTTGGTATCACACAGAGCTAGAAAAATAAACAGATGGACACGGTCAATAGAAAATACATATTGCAAGCCAAAAGGCTGTTGACAGCATGCATCAGATACAAAATGTACATGCATTTTTGTTTTTGCAAGATTTATATTTAAACAGATGACAGAGAGTTTCCCCTACAATGAAGGGAACAAAGATGATTGATATATACCTTGTTTGTTTATCGTTATCAGTAGTGTCTGCACCGCGTTCACTTCCAGCAAGGTCTATGAAAGAGAGCTTGCCAACAACTCGAGGGGGTTTGGATTCGCTACCATCAACTGACCTCTTAATCGTAAGCTGAAGAATAGCATGTGATCGAGATGACTCCTCATTTGCACCAGTGGTGCCCGTACTTCTAGTTGCATTACCTTTCTCAATGAGATCCTTAATTGTCTCCACATCTGATACTTTGAACTCTTGCAAGCCCACAATACAAACTTGCTGTTTTCCGTCCTCTCTCATGCAAAGTTTCCTGCAGAAAAATTCTAAATCTCATGAAATTTCAAATACAAAATAGCAGTTTCTAACAGATACATAGAGAAACCTAGTGCAACAGCTTACTTCCTATCACTGAGTAGATCAAAGAGTTTTCCTCCGTATATCTCAAAGAAGCTGACGAACAAACAAAAGCCTTGGTTCCTGTAACTATGGTGCATAAGCTGGAAGATATCCCTAGATGCTTTAAGGGGCAGTGGTTTCATAGTATAAGTTTTGCCACTTCCTGAACAAATTTCCAGGATGCAAGAGGAGGAAAAGAAAATATAAGGGTAAGCGAAAACTCATTGGATTATGGATAAATAAATGAGTAAACAATGAGGTGGGATCTCAAAAGGCACATATAACTCAAATTCATCATCTCAGGTTAAGCCATTACCTGTTTGCCCATAAGCAAAGCAAGTTGCTTTGGTGCGTTGGAAAATTATTGGAACAATGGGCTCCACAGTTTCACGATACACCTAGACGAATAGAATGTGGACAACAATTAACAAGGGTCTAAGACCAGCATGAGCACTTTATATAGTAACCGAAATTTCAGATCCGTAGACGCTCAGCTATTACCTCATCATTTGACACTTCCTCATTCAGCACCGCATCGAAGACAAATTCATGCTTCTCCAGATATTCTGTTAGGTCAACCTGTAAGATGTAAGATCCAGAGTTTTGAAAATTTAAAATGGATATCCTGAAGATAAATATAATTCCAGTGTTTGAGCTGCAGGACAGTGAAAAAATAAAACAGCCCCCTTAAAAACCTATGTATCTAACATAAAATCCCAGAATATTCTCTCTCTTATTGTAAAGAAATCAAAGAGGATTCAAGCATGAAAAAAGGTGAAGTAATTTCTCAATCTTGAAGAGAACTTTCTATTCAGGCAAAATAATGCAAACAGTAAGAGAGCTTCATTCGTCTCATGACACTCGGAATTCTTCCAACAAATTTGTCTTCTCAACAATCACAATCATAATAGATCGCTCTGAAATGGAAAATTTAATAGTTCAAAGGAGAAAAAGATATTAGTAACTAATGTGCAGAGAAAAGCAAATAGCTGGAAGAAAAAAAAGTTCCAGAGACAAACGTGAAAAGAAAGGAAGTTAGATAGGAATTTAAAATAAGAGTTCAATTCATATTATGATTGTTGAGATTAGATTAAATTCCTATCCAACTTCAATTTCTATTCTATCTTTATCTCCATCATCCAGTCATGAAGCAAAAAAGTTATAAATTGTACTCTTCCCACCGTTATGCTGGGATGTCCCATGACAGACTAGTGTTTCAGAAATCACCAAAGTATATCTCGTGTTAAACTTCTGTACCTTTGTCACTGTAATTCCTTATAAGATGCCAAGTGCCATTTATTTCACCTTAAATATAGTAAATAACTCAGCGACCACCACCAATAAAAGTTGGTTTCCACAAAAATCTCTAATAACAGGACATGGAAATAACTTATAAGGGCGGTATAAAACTTTCACCAAGACACACCCCATACTGTTAAAACAGGATCAGAACAATTATAAATAAGGGGAAAAGCAAATCCTTCTGCTGAAATAAATATGCAAGATAACCTGAATTTGCAGACCTTAAGTTTTGTCTCATGAACAACGAGAGAATTAGAATGTGTTTCTATGATGTCTTCCTCATTCTTTGTCAATTCTTTCTTATTTAGTGGTCTTTTGCGCACCTGCAACCAAAAGTAATAAACGAATCACCTAATGATAGAAACATCATAACCTGAAATAGTCTAATACTCTAAAGAGAAGGCTTTTCACTTGCTGCAGAGATTGTAATTCCAGTTAAATTTGTTAAAGATAATCACATTACCAACTAAGCGTGATCACATAGCAGTCACAATGTAGTTGATTCTGTAAAGTACAAAGATAAACCTAAATTTAAAGGGCTTGTCTAACAGCGACACTATTGAACTATGAATGACTGAATAGAATCAAACAGACATACCACCACTTTGATCTTTGCAACATTGCTGGCTTTCACATTATCAGCAGCAAGGCCTTTGGACACATAGTTCTCCAGTGTCACAGGAGCTCTACCGGCATGTTTGCTGTTTCCGAGGTAAGGCCCAGAGTCATCAAAACTTTTCCCCTGAGCAAAGTGAGTAATGGAATGGGCATCATAAAAATCAGGAACTGTCATTTGTTCTCGGCAACCATCCACCAAAATAAATCAAAAGGGCATGGGCAGAGAAAAGGTAGAAACGGGTTTACTTACAATTCTAGTTAAATAAACTCATATATCAAAAGAATGAAATGAGTTGAAGAAAATATATAAACGACAAATTAATACTGTACTCAATAGTGCGTTGATTTGATGGGGTTATTTCATGATTCAGACACCAGTAACATGGAGTCAATTAAGATTGATTTTTAGGTACAAGTAAACCGATAATTACATGCAATGGAACACTTTTAGACTTGTATATAAATCCAACTCATTAATCCATGGAAGGTATGTTGCATTCTCCTACATTTCGGTCTAATTATTATTCTCTACAGTCTAATCAATTTTTTTAATATTTAAATGCGTGTATCAATTTTCCACCATAAACCAGACAACACAACCTTGCCCTCCTCAAACAAAAGAAATAAAGAAAACAAGACAGCACGAGAAGTTTAAATGAATTACATTACATGGATTATTGAAAGAATAAACCGCGCAGCACTGCCACCATATTGGATGATAGATGAATGAGCTAACAAGACAGAGTTTGAACCTAATTTTACTTTAAAAACACGAAATCACCTCAGGGAGAAGCTCGGTATCAAAAGAATGCAGATCCAATAGTCCAGGGCTATACTCATTCGGGGAGACTTGCTCCTCCACATTCATTCTCCGGCCAGCAGGCCATGAATCCCCAGCTGGTGTCAATGGATCCCCAAACAAATCATTTCCTCCACTATAATTCCTCTGTGCTTGCACACTCCTGTACATTCTTGAACCCTGACCCCCGCCATTAAAATCCTATTTACAAAAATCATAAATTGAGGGTTTTTTACTGTAGTATCGGATCTAACTATTAAATACAAAACGCGGTAATGTACCTGAAGAGGAGGAACTGCATTGTTTGACTGTAGGTGTTGAAGACCAGCTGATTGTAGCCACCGTCCATTCGATGAAGTGTCTATCAAGTTGTCGGAGTACTGCCGCTGGTGGTTTGCCGTCGATGCACCGGATCTCTGCCTCCCCACGGCGTTCATTTTCCGGTCTCTCTCTCTCTCTCTCTAAAACGTCCGATCAAACGTCAAAACAACTCCTTTCTCTCTAGTCTGCGCGTCTGAAATAAGAGATTTTGCAGATGGAGATGTGAAGAAGCTTTGAAATTCAACGGTTTCGATTCATTAAGTAGTGAGATTACAGGTGAAAATAAAAAGGATGTGACTACATTTGCACTCAAGTTAAAGTTTAGTAACTCAATTGTACTAAATTAAAGTTCAGTGACCCAATTCAAGTTTACTAATAGTTCAGTGACCCGCAATACCTTTGTTGATATTGGTCATCCAACTTTGATTTTTTAGAATTGTCATTGTACTTCTTTTTTTTCCAAGTCTCTCACCACTTCATTGGTCAAACAAACACTCTGATGCAATGGACCATTTTCTCCACATGGACCACTAATGTCGATAAAATTTCATCGAGACTGAATCGATGTTCCGTAAATTTCTCAATCTTCTCAATTATCAAATAGAGATCTTCGCTTCTTTGAAATTTTTCTCTTGAAGTTAAATTCCGAAGAGCCCCAAATGAGACCTTTTCCCACTTCCCTCACAACTTTCCTCTTCTTTTTATTGATTGACGGAATGTTTAATTTTCATTAAACCTCGAATACGGAGGCTCAAATTAAGAAATCGCGATAACATTTTAATATTTTCAACAAGTTTTAACGATGTTGAGGTTACATAATTAAACCCGTCTGCCGCATTGGAGCACTCTGATTGGTCGCGGTTATTGATGCAAATGAGGTTGAAACAATTGTCATACAATAAATTAGTTTAGTGACCGATATAAAATAAGTCTATAAGTTGAGTGACTGTTAGGTGAAATTTTTTCATGAAATTGAATAAGAGAACACACAAGGGATTATGATTTGATTCAACGGAAGAAACTGGAGCCAGTGGAATTTGAATTTCGAAGATGTCGAGTGGCACGTGTGTGAAGGACAGACACGTGAAGGAATCCATTGGTCCAAAAAAGTAGGTGATTGGGACCAGCTTTATTTATTCGAATGAGGGGAGCATCCACTTGACATGCTGAAGCTACGTTGTTTTATGAGGTGCAAGTCTTGAAATTGTTACTTTTTATTTTTTATTTTTATATATTGGGTGGGGTGGAGGAACATTATTCGACTGTTTATGTTAGTAAAACGATTGGTTTGACTAGTTCTGGACCGACTTTTGACTTTTGACTTTTGACTTTTTTTTTTTTAATTGTTCGTCGGTAGTGTTTGGAAGTTACAATCCCAAATGCCATAGACCTAGGTCGAGGTAAATTATTTGGATGGTCATCGACTTATAGCAAGTGCTATTACTTAATATTTGAATTTATAATTTTATTTCAACGGTCATTGAATTATGCATCGAATTATTCATTCATCCCTCAAGTTGACGTTGTTTGTTAAATCTAACGAAATTTTTCACTACAGTAATGAATGAGTAACATGATGTATAGTTCAGTAATTATTATGATACATTTTAAATTCGGTTATGAAGTAAAAATAATTGGTATAATTTAGTAACCATTAAGATACAATTTTATGTTCAGTTATTAAGTAGTAACATTTTTTTATTTTCTTATATCAACCTTTGTGGAAGAAGAAACCAAAAGAAGATGAATGCGAAAAAAGAGGAAATTGAAAATTTAAATAGAAAAAAAATTAAAACTCGTGTTGATTTTCATTATGAAATTGATGGACGATATTAGTCTTCAACTGAAAGATTTGCTGCCTGAATGAAGGATATACGACACTAGATTGACTCTGAATGATTGTGGAGTCATGACATTCTTGACTAGCGTATTCTCTTCATTTGCAACTACCGTGTCATTCACTCAAATTGTCATATTGTTCTGTTCATTGGACATTTCTTGTTGCCTTTTTGATCCTTTTATTGTCGTGTTTCTTATTGTTTATGGTGAAAAGTTCGTTTGATTTCTAGATCAACTAGTATGAATTCACCATATTTCAACTTCTCATAAAAAGCCTAAAAGAGGGACATAGGAAAAACGAAATAAATGGACATTAAAAGAAAAAAAAAACTTAAATAAAAGTACAAAAAAAATGTTCAAATTAAAGCCAAGGTAACCCAAAATAAACTCGAACACAGTTCCTGATTTCAAAAAGTTCTATTCTTATTCGATTTATAGGTATCTGATTTTCAGTTCTTTTTTTCCTTTGTTTGCTTTGATTTTTTTTCTTTCACATAGGTCTATTTAATAATTGAGCATAAAATTGTATTTCAAGATTGACCATACTCTACCAATTGATACTAATTGTTGCGTTTTTATCCCGCAAGT
>CAIGRQ010070290.1:0-21569 GCA_903798375.1 Fraxinus sp. D2006-0159 | reverse complement strand
TAAACTATACACCTGATTTTTTTGTAACTTCCCAAGAGCTAACATACCTATGGGTGGGCAATGGGTCGGGTCAGATCAGGTTTGACCCAAAATCAACCCGACCCAACTCGATATACTTGTTTTGGGATATTTCACAAATCGACCCGACCCGACTCATATTCTAAACCGATTCGATTCGAATCGGTTCGGGTCGGGTCCCTTTTTTTAACCCCAAGACTTCTACATTGCAGGAGATAAAGAATGTCTACAAAATATTAACAACGAGAATTAATGGATGAGAGAAGAGGACAAAACATCCAAATTTTCATTCAATCGGCAGATCTTTAGATTCCCACCCGTGCCTTAATTTTGCAAAATCATATCCCTAACACTAATTTCAATGTCCATCACCTCAAATCGGACCTTGTTTCAAGAAGGAGAAGCTGCGTACAATAAAAAACAACCAACTCTCCACCCCTCCTTTGCCCCTAAAACAGCCAAAAACACCATCTCCCTCCACCTCAAACTCACTCCAATCAAAGCCAACTCTTCCGACATCGACACCACATACTTCAACGCAACTGACCCAGAAGAAATCTTGACATTTAGCCCCCCGAAACGCCCTGAAGACTTCGTCCCACCTCCCTCCTTTGACGAAGGCCCATTTGAGTCAGAGGACGAGATTGCCAGGGCCTACGAGGAATTATACGTCGATGCGTACAGCGGAGGGACTTTTCTTGGTAATGATGTGTTGGGGGTTCTTGGAGTATCGGGTGTTTTCAGAATCAGAGCCTCCAACAAGAGTGCATTTCACTAGTTTAATAGGATTTCACTAGGTTGGGTCGATTTTGGGCCAAACTGACTCGATCCACAATTATTTTAAATTTATTTTACTCGACTCGACCCAAATTTATCCATAAACCAACCCAACCCGACCCCTGTTTCGGGTTGGGTCGATTTTCGGTCTGTGGTTTTCAAGCTCGGTCCTAAACATACTGAAGGACTGGACATAAAAGTAGTGAACCCGAAACGGGTTGGGTCGGGTCGATTTTCGGGCTGTGATTTTCAAGTCCAATCCTAAATATACTCAAGGGCTGGACATAAAAGTAGTGAACAAAAGAGCATTGAAAGATTAATCGAAATCTGCTATACAAAATTCAGTCACGCCAATAACCTGTCAACATCTAAAACTGCATTCTACCATATATTAAAAGTGTGATTGCAACATTGCCGGAATTGACAGTTTCACTCGACGACATGATTACATATTCATTGCAATGTTTTCCAAAACAAAGATAACATTCCAAAACACTAGACATAAAGTACTGACTTTAAAAACTAATTGAAATATGACATGCAAAAATAACCCACATCAATAACCTATCACTATCTAACTTCATTCTGCAATCTCTATTCAATCACTGCACCTTTCAACCTCATATCCCCCCTCACGCTACGAGGTACAAGGTTAGTGATGGAGGAATGCTTGTATCAGCATCGATATTGGTGGTTTCGACTGTGTGCTTGTTCTTTTTGGAGCACAAATTGGAATTGCTTTCTGGAATAATATTATGAAATAGTTTTGCTTGAAATCTGTAGAGGATCAACCTCCGATAAGGTTTTTTGGGATTCCTGAGAGTGATTTTGTTGGAGAAGATTTGCTTTGGAATGTGAAAGACACCATTTTAAGGATTATGTTTTTTGTTAATCGTGATATATGGCGTGTTCCGGGGCTACCGTAATTATTGTTTTGTATGATTTAGGTGAATTTTTTTGTTTTTGTTTCTACTATAATTTTATAGTATTTATGGGGGAAAAAAAAATATGTTACCAAGTAATCTTTGAACATTAATAAAATATTAGTTATTTGGTGTAATTTCCACATTTACTTATATTTGAGTTTTTGACCTTTGAGTGGTTCAATGACTGGTTCAGTTTTGAAGTATTGAAATATATACATATGCAATTTATTTCAATTTTTTAAACAAACAAAAAAAGAAATATGGAATTTGGTTCTATGAAAAGAAAGGAACAAGTAATAACAAGAACAAAATTGTCTCAGCTTGTTTCGGTTGCATTGCCAGGTTTAAATGTTTGATGTAGTCCTTCGCTTCCAAACTTCATGTACACCTCTATTGCTAGTCAAAGCTTTTTAGCGAACGTCTTGTTGATGATCGTCGATAAGTAGTCCCGATATTTTTCAACCCAAAAGGCATAACCTTGTAAAAGTAGAGGCATCAGTTTGTTATCAGCGAAGTGTGCTTATTTGGAGGGTACACGAGGATTTGATTGTAACCGGAATAGGGGTCCATGAAGCTTAGTCCATAGCCTCATCGGTTTACCATATTCTATAGCAATATTTGAGCTACATATCTCTCACTCAATTCAGTTATTCACTCCCTCATAAAGCACATTGTTATTAATTATGACTTTGTGCATAATCATGTTACTATTGGCTCATCTGCCATCTACTATATTTCCTCTAGCGATCAATTACTGATACTCTTGCTAGGCCATTGTCTATTGCAAAGTTCACTCACACGATGTCCAAGATTGAAATATTTAATGAGAGCTCCATCTTGCCGTGGCAATAAGCAACTAATTAACAAGAAGATTGAAGATAACAACCTCAAATCCTATCCACCTTATAGAAGTTCTTTACCAACTGATATGGATCGACACCTCAATAACATTTAGATTTGAGTATTTATTAGTTTTTGTAGTTATCCTTTCATTGTCATCTATAAATATGTATTGTGCAATACAATTCATTTTGCATCAATGTATTATTCATATTATATTTTTCTTCTTCAATCCGGAGTAATTATAACAATTTGACATAACAATTTCTAAGTTGTTGTCTATCAAATTTGAAGGCCAGTTTTGGCGCTGATATATCCGGATTTGTTTAGCCCAAACACTAGGACCAAACACTTAGTTACTTGATCTATCGGGACTCGTTAAATGTCCTAGCCTCACCAAAACACATCAACCTTGCACTCCTATTTAAATCATAACTCTTATACATAATAGAATTCTATCTCCACAATCCTATTATCACCAAACTATAACTGGTCCTACAATGTGATGGAACTCCATTTTCCACATCCCGCACGACTCTAAAACAATACAAGACATCCAAATGAGCCAAACCCACTAGGATTGAACTACCTACCTCTAAAAATAATTGGCTTCTATTCATTATTTAAGTACTCTTTTATATAATTTTCAATTTATAGCCTCACATATAAATTATCTCTCTAACTTAAGCATCACAGGGGTGACCAAAAAACATATCGATGCCTTTGTCTCAGGTAAGGAGATTATGTTTGTGTGCTTATTCCATCGTCAAGCTAGGGAAATCAACATGCGCAGATTTTTGGTATCGTCATTGGCGACATCTGTGGTGCTATCAAAAGCCATGGTTAGCATAAGTTCAGGACACCTTCCAGCAAGCTCATCCGCTCCTAATCAAACGCCCGCTGTAGATCCTCTGGCATTTAAGAATGAATCATCTGGAATACCAACACCGCAATCGGCAGTTGTTGTTCCTGGAGCATTCGAAGAGCTCTGCCAGCAAGTTGACACGCTAACTCAATAGCTAAGTCAAAGAAATCCACATCCAATGCTAGTACTCCAAGGTAGTTTTATGGCCGATCCTCGCCCTTTTCCTAATAATGGTGTTGGAACATAGGGCAAACCTCCTATGACCTCGGGCTCGAGATCAGTTACTATGGACTCTATCGAACTTGCAATGATCATTCAAGACAAGATTAAGATTGGTGTGCCTCGAAACACCTAGGGGTTGACTAATTTTACCCATAACACTCCATTCACTCCCGAGATCTTGTCATATCTCTTACCAGACATATTCAAGTATCCTTGTATAAGAGAGTACGCTAGATCTATTGACCTGATCGACCATCTCAACGTATATACCGACGTCATGAATTTGCAAGTTGCACCAGATCCGATGATGTGCAAATATTTTTCGCAAACTTTAACTAATACTGCCTGGGATTAGCTCTCTACGACCAATTTCATTGCCTCATTCTCAGATTTGGTCGACGAGTTTTATGCATTCTTCGCAGGTAGCAAATGCATCAGGAAAATCGTTTCTTCTCTCATGCAGCTTCGCCAAGGACAAAAAACCCTGCATGATTTCATGATGAGATTTAAAAAAGAAAGGCTCTAGATACCCGGCCTACATATCATAGTAGCTGTCTTCGTCCTTACATATGGCATATGCTATGAAGCACTCAAAATGTCTTTGTCAAGAACTTCTCCAAAATTAGTGATCGAGCTTCTCACTTGAGGTGAAAAATACAATAACATGGGGGGGAATATTGAATCCAAGAAGAATTGGTCCGACCTCTAAAAGGCCCGAACATAAAAGACAGCATGATTTAGATCCCCAACTAGAGATTACTCAGAATAAGTAGAGACAGGAGGTACCATTGACGTCATTCACCTGGTTGAACACTTCAAGGTCATTCACTCGATGGAAATCAAGGATATGGAGGAGTTTAAATGGGCTTCAAGGATGCAGTCTTCTCATGATATTAGAGACAAGATTAAGTATTGTGACTTTCATCAGGACTATGGATACAATGAAAGATTGCAAAGCCTTGCAACAGGAGATAGGGGCTCTTATCAAAAGAGGATTCTTAGGGACTTATATTGGCCATGACAAATGCTAAAGGAATAATCATAACAAGTGGAAGGCCCCTGAGGCTCGGGACAGTGGTTAACCTATAGTAGGAACCATTAACATTATCGTTGGGTGTATTACCTTAGGAGGAGACTCGAACAGTGGGCATAAGTAGTTTGCCTGACAATGCACCTTAACTTCAAGGACAACTCATTATAACTTTGAAGACATTACATATGGGTCCAAGGACTTGGAAGGTATATTATCTTGTTATGATGATGCCTTAGTCATATCAGCGATTATAGCTAACTTCAAGGTGAAAAGGATTTTGATCGACAATGGAAGTGCAGTCGACATCAATCTCACATCCTCAAACAATGGCTTGTTGGGGGAGGGGGTGACAAATCGAATTATATTGCAAGATTTCCGAACGAGGAGCAGAGATGCTAGGGGTACTTGGTATGATAACCTACCTTCTATACTTTGGACATACAAAATATCTCACAAGACAGCGACAGGTGAGACCCCTTTTATGTTAGTATTTGGTGTTGAGTCTACAATTCCAATTGAAGTTAGCCTACCTAGCCTCAAGCAACTTGAGCCCGAGGTCAAAGAATGCACAATTGAAAATCTTGACCTCCTGGAAGAAGTACGCGAACAAGTTGCCCTTAGGATCGTGTCTTATCAAAATAGAATAGCTAGACACTTCAATAACAAGGTTAGATCTAGGAGGTTCAGAGTTGGAGACCTTGTATTAAGAAGAACCGAAGCAGCAGGTCATGCCCTTGGCAAGCTTGGGCCAATCTGGAAAGAACCTTTTAAAGCCATATGACAAGTCCGTAAAAGATAATACAGTCTTAGAGACACCTAAAAGAGACTACTCCCCAGACCATGGAAGGCTGATAATTTGAAGATTTATTACAGGTAGTTTGCCCTACCTTTAGTTAGTAATTTATCTAGTTTTTTTTATCATTTTTTTTAGTCGGGCTTGCTTGTCCCACGCACTTTTACTTCTCAGTTGGTTGGGCCTTCGTGCCCATATTTATTTTTTAAGTAAGATAAGTTTACTATGATTAGTTGTTGTCGAGATCATATCACAATAAAGTTTATTTTTTGTATTCTAAATAATGCCTAAAGTCTTGTCTCGTATAAGCACCCTAAGCTTTGCCCAACTCAAGCACTCTAAGATTTGCTCCGCACAAGTACCAAAGTCTTGCCCATCGTAAATACTTCAAGTTCCAATTCTAAAGAACCACAAAATTTTCAAGTAAAACTCTCGATCTCATAGCCATCCCGAGTGTTGAAAAAAATCATATTTATGAATATCAAAATCAAAGGTCCTCGAGGGTATAACATCTTCGGGATACATTGGATGTCCCTACGAACTTACATTGAGTTCGAGCTAGTCGTTGAGAGTAATCCTTTTTCATAAATCCATCCTTTAAGGTCGGGATTATTTATTTACATTGAGCCCGTCGCAATCGTCAAGATAAATACTTGGCATAATTAAAAATGAACAGCAAAATTAGTGGTCAAGAAATGAACTTCATTCAAAAACAAAAGACCCATGCAATGGTTGGGCAATGTATATATCTAAAAAATTGTTACATCATTAGTACTAATAATTGCTCAAGACACAAGGAGGAAGGGGAAAGGTCTTATTCTAAATCACCACCCCCTAGGACATCATCTTCAGTCTCATTAACAGTAGCCTCCTCAGAGTCAGATAGAACGAAGCTTTCGATCTCCAAGATCGTCTTTAGCTCTTCAGGGCAAACCTTGGGCGTCTTTACACAAAGAAAAGCTCGAGCTTCTTTAAAAGCATGGATGTAAGATCCCAAGACATACTTGCCCTTCAGCTTGTCCAATTCCTCATACTTTTTGAATTCCTTGATAGCTAACAAATCTTTATTTACACTCTTAAGCTCAAGCTTCAAGCCTCCAGTTTCATCCTTTGCCATCCCGACCTTATCTCAAAACTTCTGCATCTCGTTTCTTGCATTGTGCGATTCTTTCTCGAAGCTACATAGCCTCGACTAGCCCGACCATCTTATGGGACTCATCCATCCCTTTCAATGAAAATCCCCAGTGGTGGACAATTTGGGAAAAGCCTGAGCCATGCATCGTGTTCAAGACTTTAATAGATAATGATGAGGGGAGGCTGAGATTGCCTTTAACGTTAGAAGCTCCAGTGCCTTCATGCCTTTCTCACACCTAACGTCACCTCTGTACTTTGCAACAATGCTCGAGATAATGTGGCATCGTTTAAAATCCTCGATGATCCAAGCAACCGTAGGAATAGACTCATCCACGAGGTCATTTAAATTAGAAGTAACTTGAGGATAACTCCCTTGATGATGGGAAATCTGAGGGCTCGAGGCTGGTAGTCTGACACCCTATGTCTCACCTGACCCCCTCAATGACGGGTTAGAAGTAGTAACCTTAGGCCTCTTCTTTCCTTTATTTTGCCCAATAGATCTCACCCGAGGCTCCTTGGGCTTCGAGTTAATAGTTCGATGAAGAGCTGAGGGATCAAACAACATATCTGTACAAAAATCACCAAGTGATAAGGAGATATACATAAAACATCAACAATAAAAATAAAAAGAGGCCCTACCCTCATCACCTTTCATATCTGCAAGGTCTAGGATGTCATCCCCGAGGATGTTGTTCGGGTCATACTCTAAGGTTTCTAGATTCTCAAGCATCTTCATATCCATTTCTAAAAACTTAAAATATGCTCGACCCTCATAAAATTTCTTCGTGTCTCATCTAGGCCAAAAGGGAAGGTCGGGCTCTCAAGCTATAATGTAAAACCATCTATCCTTCCATCCCTTCAAAGAGCTCGACACCTTCAGGATTCTAAAACCTCACTGAGTAGAAAGGTTGGCAAAACAAGCAAAATAGGGGGCTGTTTGAGCTCGAACGCCATCCTGCAAAGGTCAAGATAGGGCGTGATGCCCAAACACCCACAAGCTATGAAAAAGTAGATGAGCATCCTCCACCCAGTAGGCACTAGCTGGGCACATAGAGTGTTTGACCAACAAGCCCACAAAAAGTAGGAGCAAGAGCCACCTAAATTCGGCCTTGAGGAAATCCCTAAAAATAACAAACTCTCTCTCTCTCTCTCTCTCTCTCGATCTCGAGCGTTTACCTTCCTATCTTCAGGGTCGGGGGTCCTAACGTCACAATTGGGCATCATGCCACATTCTCTAGCTGTTGATATCGTAAAGTGCTCCTTAAACGTACAAGGGAGATCGAGGTAAGTAAAGTCACGATCATTCTAGTACCTAGGTCAACCATCAATGGGAATTACCATAGGGAGATCAACGTCCTTATGTTCTCATTACTACCCGAACTACTAGAATCTCAATTACCCTCACTACTCAACATCTCTCTAAATAACAACTAAGGAAATAGTTTAAAGTCTCGATCATTAACTCTATAACCCATCGCACAAAAGGTATTTTAAGAGTTTTACCCGAGCTCATTCTCACAACAAAAGATTTACAGCGAAGTGAAAAGTAAAAACTGAAAGGCAAAAGGGTATTTATAGGTATCAAAGAGGAAAGACAATAATCGTGACCCTGACCATTGGGTCTTACCACGTGTCAGGCACCAAGGGCACCTCCCTCCAATTGCATTATTTACACTTAACACCTCACATCAGCGTACAATATCTTCGGGGAATACCGATTAGTTTATCCTCGAACATGTTCAAGTCCAAATACTTGTTCTTGATCATAGTGTACCGAGGGCATCAAAAGCTTCCAACACTTTATCCCGACCTATGTGCATCTCGGCCTCGAAGCCTGAGCCTCGGGAACAGATGCACGAGGGCTAGTGATATATCCGGATTTTGTTTAGCTCAGACACTAGGACCGAACACTTCACTCGAAGATCCTTATGGTCGTTTGCAGAAAGACCATGCTCGGGCTCGAGCATCTTCGAGAATATTAATTTACACCATATCACAGAGTTCTAGGGTAACTAACTCGGTCTAGTGCTTATCCTTTAGTTACTTGATCTATTGGGACTCTGCTTACCAAATGTCCTAGCTTCATCCAAACACATCAATCTTACACTCATGCTCAAATCATAACTCTTATACATAAAACGATTTTTTCTCCACAATCCTATTACCACCAAACTATAACTGGTCCTACAATTGTAATGGAACTCCAATTTCCAAATCATGCATGAATCTTTAAACAATATGAGATATTCAAATGACCTAATCCCACCAAGATTGAACTACTTACCCTTATAAATACTTGACTTCTATTCATTATTCAGGTATACTTTTACATAATTTTCAATTTATAGACTCACGCATAAATTCTCTCTAATTTAATCATTGGAGGACGACATGATGCACATCGACACCTTTGTTTCAGGTACCAGAGATTTAGTTCGTGTGCTTCCTTAGTCGCCAAGCTTGAGCATCAATAGGTGCAGATTTTTGTTAGCATCAGATGCAAATTCCACACCTTTGTTAGCAAAGCAAAACACACAAGTTGAATTGAAAAGGCTGCAAAAGCACCCAAAAATAGAAAGAAAGAAAAAGAAGCCCAAAATCAAGAAACGATAATGGAGTTAGTTTGGTCGCCATAAACTTCAAAAGTTTGTATTTACATTGTAAAATCAGTAAGTATAATCATCTATTTATAAATAGAAACAGTTTAACCTTCTCTTATTTTGAAAAGCTTATTATTTTCATATTGTTTGTGTTAAAGTTTGTCATAATATTCTTCGTCATATTTCCCAATTATATTTAGTTCATAGTTTGTAACAGTTATGGCAATTTCAACGTAAAACTTTATCAGCTATGGTAGCTGGTTGGGATGAAAGACTAACAGTCAATGTTTGTCAACGGATGAGGCCATGCAAGGCTTATCCAGAATTGATTTCCTCGTGGTCGATTGCAAGCAAGACAGAGTATGCAAAAACACTTCGGGTAGATCCAAAGAGAGGTCATTTTGGCGTGCAAGAATGCAGGCTCGAGGGCTGCCCCTGCTTTCAGACGACGGAGTTTCGATGGGAAATCAAGAATTGTGAGAACAATTTTTCTGTCAGTAGAAAATGGACTAAACATTGCCCATGTAGCGGCATAAACAGTAAATGGCTAGGGGGAAGAGGAAATAGATCAAACAGATTGATCAACAGTAATTAATTTCAACATTGTATTTTATGGGACTCCCTGCTTTTCAACCAAATATTTCATCAATTTTTTATCAAAAATTACAAAAAATAAATAAATAAATAAATAAATCTGATTTTAATCTCTATCAAATAGTGGCTAAAAATCTTGAAATCTTTTGTCCTTGTTTAATAAATGTTTTTGAGATATGATTCTTTAAATTTCATTTTTAAATAAAAAGTAAGGAAATTTAATAAAGAATATAAAAAATAACTTAAAATATAATACATAATCTTTTTAAATCTATGATTAAGAATAAGACCATATTTGGTGAGGATTAAAAATAAATTTTTTAGTAAATTTTGATAAAAATTGATGAAATAAGTGATTGAAAAATTATGGATCCCATGAAATGAATTATTAAAATAAATTAAAAAGTAATGTTACTAATTAGAACTGGTGTCAAGTACTAGTATAGATAATAACTATATGATAGTAAATGAAAGATTCATTTAGGAGGTGTTTGAGCCACATTATTTTGGAAGAATATATTCTAGAATAGTAAATTGATAGAGAATGTGTGATTGAAAAAGAATGAAAAGTTATTGATGTGACGGAATTGGAAAATATTATTATATTGAAAAATATGTGATTGAAAATGAATAGAAAAATGAAAAATGAAAATTTTAATATGCACCAAACAGAGGCTTAAATGCAATGTTACATGATTCATGTAATTGAACATATTAAATGTGATCATTTAAACTGATATTCTAGCATCAATAATATTAAATAATATTATTTTAGATAAAAAATTTAATTTTAATAGCTACACATAGCTAAGCATGAGAGAAGTATATGTCCATTTTTGAGTCACATTATAATTTTTATTCACATTCTTCCACTCATTTTTAATTATACATTCTTTAGTGAAATAATATTTTTATCACATTAATAACTTTTTTCTGCTTTTTTAATCACATATTCACCATCACGTCACTTAAAAAAGTATTTTTTTCTATTTTAACGTGTATCAAACAGCTGCTATATTATATATTGTACTTTTCAATATGACAAGATCGTGAGAGTGACCAGTGTCACGGAATATGAAACAGCATAGGGCCTGGGACCCTTATTAGATTTTAAAATTGGACCCATCTCTCCTCACGCGTTTTCACAAAGAATTTCACATATTTCACCTTTGAACTCACAGTCACCTCTTTAATAATTTCCAAAAAACCACAAATGTTAGGACTTTTAATTTTTTTTCCCCCAATTTTAGCATAACCTTAGGATTCTGTCTAAAAAATGAAGTTGGAGTCATTTTCTAGTTTGGGCGATTATAAAATAATTTATTTTCGTTTAATAATTTCAAATCTCACCCATCGTTTTCTCATTCCCCACAACTGTGAACCACTTTTATAACGCAATTCTCTTCCCTACTTTTTCGTACCATATTTTCCTTTTCATTCCGTTTAAAATAAATATTTTTTTATAAGTGAAATTTAAATGTATATAAACTACTTATTCTAAAAGTAATTTGTAATGTACCATCAAATAAATAAGACAAAAAACAAAAATAACTTGTTCAAATACTTCTATGCTTAGACAAGCATGCTATATACTTTCATCTTTTGTTACCCTATTATACTTAATGAGAGAATCAAATTTTTATGGTGGAGTTTTTAGCAAGAATAATGTTGTCTAACACTATTTGTACTACAATATTAGTTTAGATGGCAGTAAGTAATAAGTTCAATGAAATATAGAATTACGTGATTCATTTAATTATCTCATTTAATGTCGCATTAGTATCACATAAACTAATGTTTTAATATCAGTGGTGCTAAATATCATTATCCTTTTGATTTACTAAAAATATGATGAAAGTTGATTAAATGTGTGTATTTGAAAAAGTGATAGAAGTTGTGGAATCCATTAAATATGTGATTAAAATTAATTTTTATTTTTAACTTAAATCATTTTCAATTTTTTAGCTAAACCAAACATAGCTTAAAGTCAAGAAAATCTTGCTAAACGATTTTCTTGAACTATCATCATAGATGACTAAATAGAGTTAAATTCACCAATGGTCATCCAACTTCATATTTAGAGCTTGTTTAATCCCTATTTTTTTTTTCAAGATATATTTTTCTCTCTCATTTTTTTCAACCACACATTTTTCAATAAAATAATATTACACGCAATCCAAAAACTTTTCTTTTATTTTTTACCACACATTATCCATTAATCTATTATTCTAAAATATATTCTATACCAAAATAGGGCACAAACCGGCCCTTATTGTCACATTAACCACTCAATTTGATTTTGTTTGACCATAGTCATCCAACTTCATAGTTAGTGTAACATTTGCAACATAATTTAATTTGTTTTATCATGATCACCCAATTTCATACTTAGTTTCAATCAAGTCACACGATAACTTTTTATAATATAATCAAATTGGGTGACTAATGTCACACTAAGTATGAAGTTAGATGACCATGATGCAATAAAATTAAATTTGGTGTCCAATATAACACTAAGTATAAAGTTGGATGATCATGATGTATAACCCTAACTAAATATCTTCTTAGAGATAGTGATATACCCACACCTTTATTTTATGATTATATTACGTAGTCGTAATTTTTCAACAATTTTAAAGAGATTTAACAATCTTGAGAAAATCAAAAAATTAGATAGTTTGTCTGCCCAATTGTAGTTAGGTTCAAAAAAACTATTACTATTTTCTATACTAGTTTGATCCTTGTTTTCATTTTAACTTAAATGAATTGTAAATAATTGAATCAATTATTATCCTTTGTTCTATATCAATTTCTTTTATTTGTTGGCATTCAAAATTCTTGATTGAGTCATGATATACACTCACATGAGAAATATCTACAAGACTATGACCTAAGATATTGTTTCACAATGAAGGGACATTAAAAACAAGTGTAGGATTGAGATATATATATTATTATAATCATGTGAATATGTATGAATTGAATTTGGCCAACTTATGAATTGATAATATTTAATAATTATGTCACTATAAGCCAACTGGTAATTAGTAAATACAGTAGATATTGCCAAACAAGGTCCAAGAGCTTGTGTTATGTGGGACCCTTTTCCTCAACCTGCTTGCCAGTAGGCTAAAAAAAGAGCACTTGCAAGAATTTTTCCCAAGTACAAAAACCCCTCAGACCCCTCCATGTCCTAATGTATCATTCCCTCTTTCATAATTCTGAGTAGCTAACAATGGCCCGACCGCAGCAGCGATATCGTGGTGTTCGACAAAGGCATTGGGGCTCGTGGGTCTCTGAAATTCGTCATCCTTTACTGTAAGTTGGTCTTTCTATGACAGTGAAAAAGATTCGATAGTTAATTTTTATTTTACACTGGCAAAATGTGCAAATGCATAAGTTTGGACTCTACTGATGCCAAGAGATGTCTTAATTTTGTTACAGAAAGACTAGAATTTGGTTAGGCACATTTGAGACAGCAGAAGATGCAGCAAGAGCCTATGATGAAGCAGCTAGATTAATGTGTGGTCCAAGGGCTAGAACTAATTTCCCTTACAATCCCAATTACTCGAATAACTCTTCATCGCAGCTTCTGTCAGCCACATTGACAGCAAAATTGCACAAATGCTACATGGCTTCGCTTCAAATGGCTGCTAAACAATCGATCCAAGAACAACGTGCTCCTCAAATAATTCCTTCGCGAAATGCACCAATCCCGGGCAATGCCAGTGCCATTAAAGTAGAAAATGTTACTAATTATGAAACCAGTTTTTGGTCAGATGATTATGAGAAGAAACCAATGGTGCAAGTCCAAGAAATCAAGCCACTTGAAGAAGACCATATAGAGCAAATGATTGAAGAACTTCTTGATTATGGGTCAATCGAGTTCTGCTCATCTCATCAGCCAATGTAAACTAGCTACTAGCTTCAACCTAGCTAGCTATGTCCAGTGTCATGGCGCATGTTTAGCTTGTTTCGACGGCATCACTCTTGATATGGCCGAAAAAAAGCCAATTTTTTGGCTTTGAGTTAAGCCCAGCGTGCTCGTTAGATTAACCCATTTATCTAAAACTTAATGATCTCTAGAAACTCTTCCAACTATATTAGGACTTCACTTGTATTGGACGAAGATTATGTACATTGTACCATATTACAATTCTTGCTCTTGCTCTTGCTCTTGCCCGAGTTGATGTAGAAATAGTATTTGCTATTTTAGTATTTTTCTTAGCCCCCATTTGGTCTAGTTACAAATCAAATTTTTAGTGAATTTTAATAAAAATTGATGAAACATGTGGTCGAAAAAATAATAAAAGTTGTGGGTCCCATAAAAATGTGGACATTGTATCTTAATTATCACTTAATACATCTTCATTGTTGGGAAAGTCTAGTGTTTCTCTAAAATTATTGATGGAACGAATATTAGTGAACAGTAAAATCGTGTTCGTTATACTGTTAATTATATTGAATATTGTACTAAACGTGAAAAGAAGTGTTAAAGGGAAACAAATTCAACTCAGAATCTCTGGCAATTAAGTTTAAAAACTGAAGAATATATGTTAATAGTTTGTTTAAAAATGTGTCTTCACAGCACATATATCTTCCACTTCCAGAGAGTTTTTTTTCAATTTCCCAAAAAATAAAAAGGGTGTTAAAATGTAGAGAGTAGGTGTAAGCATGGTGGTATGAAGAGTGAGAAAATGTACTCTAATTTTCATGCGAAAAGTTGCAAGAAATTACTTAATTTTTCTGGGATTTGGAGTGTGTGTTTGGGAAAAGGAATACCATTTTTTTAGTGGCAGTTTTTTGCGGTGGGATTGCCGCTGATAAAAGCAAACAAACTCTGAAAGCAATTAATTACTTTGTGAGGTATTTCAATCATGTACTTCTTGAATTAATGAAATTTTTTTAGGGTAAAATTATGCATAGCTTATAAATGTTAAAAATGATCAATGTTTTAAAATGGAATTTCGAGATTCGAGAGAAAAATCTTTTACTACGGGTCTTGCAGTGGGTGTGTGTGGACCAGTTTGTATAAAATTAGTAAACACGAGGAAGACAAAATTGTTTCAAGCATGACACAGTTAGAAGTGTCATTTGTTTTCTTTCGAAGACGTTTCGTTTCGTACGTTACTCAAGAGTAGCGTGTGAAAATAATTAAGAGAAAATTGACATGAAAAAACAAAACTATTGAAATTAAAGAAAATTGTGGATTACAGTCCAAAAGCAGGCAGTCCATTTCTAATTATGAGATACAATGATGGGGTGATTAGAAATAATCCTTAAACTTATTTTGCTATTTTCAATTCATAATTGGTTAAAATCAGACTTGTTTTAACCTGTTATGGTAAGATCGGTCACCTGTGACCAATATAATATTATTATTTGTCATTTCAGATTTAACTCTCATCTAGTCCCTACTTGTCTACCATTAACGTAAGGAAAATGAATTTTGAAATAGAAATTTTTTTTGAATAATGCATGATTGAAAAATTGAAAAAAACTTAAATTTACGTGCAAAATATTTTACACTCTTTTATTTTTCAATTTCATCCTTTATGTTTGCGCCTGCGCATGCTACCATGATGTTTTTCAGTTGTGTTCATACCAAAATTCTATCTTAAAAGGCATGTTATAAGTTGTCTAGGGTACATGATGCAAATCAAAATCCGGCTAATTTAGTTCGATTCTCGATTTAAACTATACAATCAAAATTCAAAAAATCTACTCAAGAGTTTGTATTTTACAGTTTTCTGCTGAAATATAAAAAGGAAACAAATCGGACCGAATCAAACCAGAGCTAGTCCATTCTGGTCTAATTCAATTTTACCATTGCATGTGAAACCATTTGTTCAATGTGTAGGATTTCTACTTGATTTTTGAGTTGATTCATTACTCATGAAAATAAATCAAATTGAACCACATCCACCCTTAGCGAGTGTGTGATAGAGCTTTAATTTAAAAAATTAACAGAATTTGATTAAAGTCGATGAAAGTGAGTCCACGAAATGTTTGGTAAGAATTGAAATTTGACAGGTTAAAAGGTTTTTATCAAACACGCACTTAGTTATGTTCAATCTAAACGTATCAAACATGACACCACACGCATATATTATGCTCCTAGTTGGTTTAGCTTAAAAAAATTAAAGTTAAAGAACAATAAATTTTCACCGCGCATTTCATGAGATCCATAATTTAATCAACTTTTTAACAACACATTTTATCAATTTTTATCAAAATTTACTAAAATTCTAATTTTCAGACGAGGGTTGCAGTGTAGTAGTTGGAGCTAGATTATAGGTATTGAAATGCTTTTAAGGTGAGACTTAGATTAAAAACATAAACATGCCTTTATCAACACTTTTGTGCAAAATTAAATGATTGACTCACATTATCATATTGATATTTCTAAGGTGAAAGGCATATGACAATATTGTAAAGAATATTACTACCATGCGTACCATCATTATTGCATTGTAATTGTTTTTTTTTTTTTTTTTTTCCTAAATGCATGCTCACTTTTAGGTATTTTTGGTGTCCCACCTTCTCCAGTGAAGGCTCATAATTGTGCCCTGTTTGGAAATTGATTTTGCCCCCCACAATTGAAAAACTTAAAAAAGCTATTTATTTTTGTTTTTCACCTTTTCATTCACTAAAGTTGTCCAAATAATGATATTGCCAGTAAATTTATAATCATTATTTGTTTGAATTTTTTGGTCCATGAACTTTCACCTGACCAACCAATTTCCTCAATCCCAAGACTACATCAATCACAATAACAATGACCAGCTAGCTACAATATCAACCCTTCATCGACTCGATCGAAACACAGAATTATTGACCACGACCCTCCTAATTGACCGTCCATAGCTTGAGCCAAATTGATCATATCATGTACAATGTACATCAATTAATGTTCATTCATTTAGAGTTAGACAATAACCCTCTTTCAACTATGAAAAAGCTGAACAAAAACAAAAGGCTTTCCGTCCACTTAAATAATTAAAGTTTGCTCTATAAGCCTCCGTTTGGCACTCATTTTTTTTTTTTCAATTCTCATTCTCATTCTTTATTTTAACCACACATTCTATCATTAAAATAATATTATACATAAACCTAAAAAATCTCATTACTTTTTAACCACACATTCTTTCATCAATCACTATTCAAAAACACAATTTTCTTGAAAAATGGGTGTCAAACACAAGCTAAATCAGTCGACCATGTCTTTTATTGTTGTCATATTCAATCTGACAAGAATGAATATGCACGGAAAAAGTCACTCATTTCTTTTTATTCTGTTCTACCAACTCGTCCCATTCCATCTATAGAAAGAAAATGAAGAAGCAACTTAGGAGTTAGATATGGATGGAATATAATCAGGTCACATTAAGACCAAGCTCAAGGGTACAAAGCATGTTGCAATGTCTTTTATGACAAAAGACTCAATTGGGTCAATTAATAATGTCTTGCCTAGCAACAAGCCAACAAGAGAAAAGGGTCAAACTCTCGATGGAATTAATGTTGACTTCTTAACAAAATTGATGATAGCCAAATGTGCGAAAGTGATCAGACCTGTCAAAGGATATTTTTAAGTTGTTAGATTTAGCTCTTGTTTGAGACGTATTATTTGGGAAAAATAAATTTTGTAATAGTTATTTTTAAAAAAAAATGTGCAGTTAAAAAGTAGGAAAAAATTTACGTTTACGTATAAAATTATTTTATTGGAGATTGTGTGATTAAAAATGAATTTGGATAAAATAAATTTTTTAACAAATGGAGCTCAAAAAAGGACTTATATTGTTGTAAACCAGTCTACGACATTGAATTTATGCAAAATATAAAAGAGATGAAGATCACAAAACGATACGTACTTCAATATTTGGCTTAAATTTATAGACACGAGAAGATTTCATAATTGAAAGTGAAGTATACGAAAAAGTACAAAGTACTCGATCTCTTGATTTTGAGCACCCAAAAATCTACGCTACGCAAAAAATTAAAGAAAATTCAAAATTTCACGAAAAAGATAACCTCTTTAGACCCATTACTAGAAATAAGATCGAAATAATACAAAAGGGAAAGGTTCTCTTTTAGGAGCGCACACAAGAAAAATCCATAACTAACCAAGCTCAAGAAGACTAACAAAAGTTCCGTCTTAAAAAGTAAATCTTAACTCGCTTTCTAAAAAAAAAGTAACTTTTTAAATTATAATTCAACAAGCAGTTGGTGATTTTGATTTTTCCTAGGTACACATACATACAAGAGAAAAAGAGGGGAAAATGGCTATGTAGCTTGGTGAGTGCAAGTTTCGTAATTAATGGTCAAAGCCAATGATGATGTGTATGGAATCTCATGAGGAAACGTTGGAGAAGAGACAAAACAAAAGGCCCTAACCTATTATATTTCTTTAATATCATTTTGTTTTAGATTCTTCAAATCCAGTGAGCCATGCTTGCAAAAAAGCCAAAACTCACGAGAAATCAAGGATTTAATATTTATTTATTTTTTATTTTTTTTATGTGTGATTGCTTTTGCTTTATTTTTTTCGTTTAAGTTTTACTTTTTAACAACAAAAAAAGTTATAAAAACTCATTTCTCTATCGTCGACAATAATATTAAACTACGAAATTAACCACAAAATTTCACACAATGAGTAGAAAAAGTAAAAATTTTTCTTTTTCTAGTCATAAATCAGAAATAAGTAAATTAAAAATTTAGATCACTTTTAAGCACAACCAAACGCACTCGAGAGAAAGGGTGTATTCATGGTATGTTTCATCATGTGGCATGTTAAATTCCACATGGTCATATAGTTGCCTTTCTGTCCATTAAATCGAATGACAAAACAATCCCATGTGCATGTGCTTCTTCTTCTCCCTCCCATACCTTTTTTCTCAACAAGTTTTGACAACAAAGGTATATGTCATTTTAGGCATTACAAACACAAGAAATTATTTATGTCAATCAGAGAAAATAGCAGAAAATTCAATCATTAATATAACCTTTAATGGTTATACTAAGTTGTTGCCCAACTATAATGAATTATATGCTTTCAAATGGTAAAATTATTGAACACTTGCGCTAGGTCGAACATTGTATTCATCGATTTGAAAGCTAGTCATTGGACGTATAGTAATCCCAATAGTTACTTTGAAAAAGTTGTATACAAGTTTTCAATCATGCTTCAAATGTTAACAATTATAGCTTATGCTAAGGTATTAGATTCATTTGTTAACACTTCTTGTCTAGTAGAGGACGATCGATATCTACACACAGTTAGTGTTGCTTCAAGAAATAGATTCCGCGAGTTCATCCCCATTTTGCAAAGTGTGAACGAAGTGCAAGGGATGCATCATAAAAGGCTCGCACAAATATGAGGCGAGCCACTCGTTCTTTCAGGTTAGCCAAAAATTGTTACTAAAGCACACGTGGGCAAACATTTAACGCATGACTTCAAAGCCAATGAGCGCACAACGCATAGGCTGATGAACCAAATGTGATGTTTAAAATAGAATCAGTTACAAACCAATCTTTAGCACATTGTGGGTCTTGCCAACACTTCAAGATAGGTTTGCTTTATAAAGGAAAAACTCCAGCTTGAGCACCAACGTTGTAAAAATTTAAATTAAAGGGATGAAGCAACATTTTAGCTTCGCGAACCTCAAGACTCAAGTGAAGAATAAGAGCTACTACGGCGCTAAGGTTGCCAAGAGCTTGACCGCGAAATGGAACAAGTGTACATGTACTAAATAACCATTGTAATATAAAAAAATAAAAAAGTTCAAGCGAAAAGACAAACAATAACTCAATGCTCATTGCATTCACCACAGGTTCGATCGGATTTTGCCCACCCCTAAATAATATTCTATTTATAGATTCTGACATATAGAATAAATCATTGAATCATGTCAGTAACAAATCGTGAACGTTGAACATAAGTGAGCGAATGATAAAATCTTGAAATAAGCTGGCAAAATAATGAATAACCCACGTGCACATTAAACGCATATGGACCACTTGCATAGAAAAGCGCAAACAAGCCCATTAGCGTGCGTATAAAGCAACGAAAATCTCAAACATGTTCTCTTAACATAACTTATGTCATATTTGACAGGCAAGGAAGTATATGATCGGACAAAGCCATTAGTAAATTCGCGGTTCCATAACAGTATGTAGTTAAGTCCTAGATTTAATATGAATAATGAAATCGAACTTCAAGACCATNAAGGAAGTATATGATCGGACAAAGCCATTAGTAAATTCGCGGTTCCATAACAGTATGTAGTTAAGTCCTAGATTTAATATGAATAATGAAATCGAACTTCAAGACCATTTGTTGCCTCAAGAAATAGATTGTGTGATCACGTCCCCAATTCGCGAAGTGTAAATGATATGCGAGGGATGCATCATAAAAGGCTTGCACAAATATGAGGCGAACTACTCCCCCATCCAAGCTAGCCAAACATCGTTATTAAGGCACACGTGAACAAACATTTAATGTATGACTTTAAATTCAATGAGCGCATAACATAAGCCTGCTTGGTAACAATTAAAATTGAAAATATAGCCGTTATTGGGTCCCACACGTCTAATAAAAGTCAACAATAACGGCTAATTTTTCAATTTTAATCCGATTTTAATCTTTACCAAACACGCTCCATGTAAACAGATGAATAAAACACGATACTTAAATAGAATCAATTACAAACCAGCCAACAAGAGGTCGCCACCTATTATCTAAACTGATCTATTTACCCTAAAGCCTTGAGGAAAATAAATACACACACACACACTCCCGTCTAAGAGAAGAAAATCATGCAAAATCAAATATCTCTTTCAAATAGTTATTTCTCATCTTACTCCGATTTGTACATCAAAATCGGTGAGCTTAGGAGGTGATAACTCTGGCTAAATGAGAGGAATTTGTTGATCAGATTTCTACCGTCAATAATGAGGGTGAAATGTTGATTTGCCATATGATTAACATGAAAAAATAAAGATATTAAGATTATGTCATCTATTTAACTATTTACAATATTATATTTGTAGCTTTTTCAGTAATAAATACTTTTTTATCATCGTTAATATAAAATATTATTTAAAATGTAAATATAAATATAAAACGTTGTGTACAAATTGTGAATGCAAAATTTCCCCTAAAACCAATCGTTAGCACATGGTGGGTCAGCCCTTGATTAATATTGATTTTTTTCCCCAAGGTACCAACACTTTAAGAAAGTCGCAAGATTAGTTTGCTTTATAAAGAAAAAACTGCAAGTTTGGACTTTGGAGTAACCAGCTTTAAAATTTATATTCTCAATTTAGATACAATTTATAACTTTGTTGATAAATTTGTTTATAAATTCAGTTAAACATAAATTTGAATGACACATTCATAACTATTACTACACACATTCCGTGAGACCTAACTGCTAATCCTATTTATAAATTTGCCAAAGGAGGCTTACCACATGATGCTTTTTTCGCTCCATATATGTCGATTGATTTTTGATAGCAAAGCTTAAAAGCATTTTTGGAAATTGATTATAATCAGTTTCAACTTTCAATTATAGATAGGAGAAAATCGAAATGAACACTACTTGTAAGTCCTACAAATATGTGAATAAAAAGAAAGTTTGACCAAGATATATTTAATATAAATACAAACCAAACAAGTGCTAATTATATCTTCCGTGCTTATAAATTATGAATCCTAATTGAGCATCGAGTTTATGCTTTTGAAGTCTTTGTGGAAAGGGAATAGGAG
>CAIGRQ010070284.1:539-14013 GCA_903798375.1 Fraxinus sp. D2006-0159 | reverse complement strand
CCTCAATTTTCTCAAATTAATGAAGTTCACAAAATAAAATAAAAGAAAGAAATAGGGAACAGAAAATAGATAAAATTTAGGTAACCCCATCTTCAACAAGACGCAAAAAGACAAGAAAAACGTAATGAATACATAACGCGGTGCTTTGAATTGTGAGCCTTATCTTATCATCAACTTGTCACCCCGCATTACTTACATATACTATGCCCCCACAAAGACTGAGAAGGAGAGTTGACCTTTTATTCCAATAAATAGTAAAACTCGCTTTGATAGGCTTCAAATAGATGGGATGAATGTGAGCTGAATAGATTATGCTATACTTATCGAAAATGGTTGACAAATATTTTGATCGAACACTCATAATAGGAGGATGGACCACATTTTTTTTTGGAATTTTTTTATTCATGCGAGGCCCATACGCATGCGAGAGATTGTCAAACTCGTTATCATCCATTTTCGGTACAAATGGAAAAATCCGAATTGAATAATGCTATTTAAATAGGGATTGCAAACCGGTGCAGTGATAGATGCTGTGCGTTGGCAGCACTTGATTTGATTAAGTTTTTTTGGTTCTTTTAAACTGTGAATGATGTTGTGTCACGTGTCCTCTTATTTTTAATTTCAACTTGTTTATGTAGCATGATTGATCTAATTTTGGTGATTTTTCACTTTTCACTATTATCATGATTGTGAACGGTGATTCCCTTTGGGTGGTCAGATAGACGTGTTGAGTAATACTATTTATCAAAGTTTAGTAATCAAAGTAAGACTAAGTTCAGTAGCTAAAGGGAAATCTTTTTAATTTAGGGGAAATTACATAGACCTCCCTGTTTTCTGATAATTTTAGGAACGCTCATTTCATTTTCAAAAATTACACAAACCTCTCTTATTTTGAAATTTAAGCCCTTTTTTATTATTTATTATTTCTAAAATACATTTTTCTTTCTTATTTTCAATCACACATTTTTTAATAGAATAATATTACACGCAAATCTAAAATTTTTCCTATATTTTTTTTAATCACACATCTTCAAACAAAATACTATTCCAAAAAGTATTTTAGACAAAAGACGAGGCTCAAACAAATAAAACATATCATCCCTACCGTTTATGAAAATTTCACACACCCCCCTATCTTTTCAAAAATTACACAGATTTATCTTATTATAAGTTTTGAATGTCATACCTCTATTGAGGTTTACAATAATTTCAGGGACACGCCTCCATTTTTAAAAATTAAACGAACTTCTCTTATTTCAAGTTTTTAATTAGGGTGTACATTTTAATCGGAATTCAACCTCTCGAATTGAAAACAACGTTTTCGGTTCCTGACACATATTTGCATCTTTAACAAAGCATACCTCCATTAAATATAAAAAAATATTCTAAGAAGTTAGAAAAAAATAAATAAAAATTCATTAGTTAAAAGAAGTTAATTTTGTATATGGTAGAAAACTTCTGTAATTTCATTACTATATTTTAGTACGTCTGTAAACATCATATAAATTTGACTTTATCTTGCCGAAGAACTACTTGTGTCAATTTTATATTACTTCAAATTGTTATCATCATTCTCAATTTATATAGCCCGCAAAATAATGTGTGGAAAGATCAATTCAAATAATTAATAATAAACATCTAAATGAATCTCACTCAAAATTCTTCATTAGCAGTCGTGAAAGATTGATTTTTTCAATCTTTTCGATATTGGTCCCATATATGCAAGTCAGAAAGATTGATAAACAAAACAATCTGATTTAATTAATTCTAGGGGCGGAGCCAAGAAGTGCTTTTTTTTTACTAGTCTGATACGTAGAAAAAAAATTCAAAGAAAAATAAGTTTATATTAAAGCTAAATGTGCTTGTGGGGCGGTGTTGGGCTAGAACTCTAGGCCCCTCCCTCGATTCATTCTCAATAGCCACGAAATGATCATCTTGGGTGATCCTTCTGCCTTCAGATGTTCGCATTACACTCGTAATTTTTAAGGGATGAGAAACAATGACATAACATCTATATCAAGAATTCAAATACTATACATGTCGTTAGTGCGATCCTTGAACTATCCATAAAAACGAACTTGAAAAAGTTCATTTATATGTCGAGGCAAAAATTTATTAGAAAGTTGTTCAAATATGATATCATTTATCAATATTCTTCAATGTATATTTTATTTACTAGACCATACTTATTCAAAATTTCAATTAAAATTGAGGTTTCACCTTTCTTAAACCAACTCAGTTTATTCTATTACATTCATTTCTCTTTTCCCTTCTTGGGTGAACCAATCCCATTGCATGAATGGTCATGTCTCATCCTAACACGGGTTGCCCTCCCTAAATAGGTTTAATGGAAGAAAAATGCTAGGTGTACATAATTATTGTACATAAGCGTGTACATAACACTCACATGGAGTGGAGCCCACAAATATGCGGGCCTACCCCATGTAAGGGTTATGGACACCCCTATGTACAATAATTATGTACACCAAGCAAAGTCCTTAATGGAATATGTCTGGAACACAAAAAGGTGAGTTTATCTTGCCCAACCGGCAAATATCTTAAGATATGACATTTCGCGCCTCGCGGTGTAAGCGACTCCATTTTCACTATACTCCACCATTAGAAAAGAAAGAGAATAAATGCATATACACAAAGCTCAATCGATGGAATTTTCTAACCGTTTAAAAAGATTAAAATACAATAAATTATTCAAAATAAATCACAATCTACTTCTATTTTTACTCCTAAAGTTAGTGCTTATTGTTGCATATTCATAATGATAGTTCCATCACTTATATTATGCAAAAATTTCTTCTTTCCCTTAGGACATTGTCTTCCTTCTTCTATCACGTTTCTTAGCCCCCAGCTTGTCGGTTTCGTTAACAAATGACTGTACTACTTCCTTCCCATCTGATTTTGAAAGATTAAATTGTTCAAATTCAAGCTGCTTTCTATAGCTACGGAGCTTTGCTCGCTGATCTGTGACTGCTGTCGAATTATTGGGTGTCTTCTGTTGATCCTGAAGACTTTCCAGACTTGAAAGCTTCAACTGTGGCGAATGCTGATCCTTCGACTTGAAGAAAGCCAAACCTTTCATATAACGTGCAGTTGCTGCTGTTTTAGGTTCAGGCAGCCTTCGGTTACGCAATGATTGACAAAACTCTTCGGAACTCACAAGTTCTAGCCCTTTAGGACCAGCTGCTCTGTCTTTTAGCGGTCCAAATATCAAAGGCTCCTGAATAATAGGATGCTCCATATTAGTCAGTTCCAAATTCACGCCTTCAGCATCAAGCTTTTCTGAGCTATTGTCTAACAAGTGCATTTTTTCTGTCACGATGGAGCATTCTTGGGCACCAAAATCAACCATAGAGTAGATCGAGTTCTCAATTCTTACTGACTCTGAGTCAGGAGGCTTCTGACTTAAAAGTTCAGGGCAGTCATCTTTGGCTTCGTCCACTTCTTGCTGCTTCAGTTTTGCTGCCTCCAAATATTTGTTTTCATCAACTTCCATCGTACGGGGAGGCTCAACTATCATTGACTCGAAACCAGGAGGCTTTTGATTTGAAAGTTCGGGGCAGTTATCTTCGGCTTTGTCCCCTTCTTGCTGCTGAGGTTTTGTCGCCTCTAAATATTTGTTCTCCTCAAATTCCATCCTACTGATAGGCTCAGCTCTTATTGACTCAAAACCCGGAGACCTCTGGCTTGAAAGTTCAGGGCAGTTATCTTCAGCTTTGGCCCCTTCTTGCTGCTGGGGTTTCGCGGCCTCCAAATACTTGTATTCATCGAATTCCATCCTTCTGGGAGGTTCAGTGGACAAAAGGTTAGTATCAAAACCATCATTACTTTCTCTAATGTTATATAATAGCAACCTCTCTCCCTTATCCTCTTCTTTTTGCTTCTCTTCCCCGTACATTGTATTTTCACTTGAATGATTTTCTAGGCCTTCAGATTCCTGGTGGTCTCCAGTTACTTCATTTTGATCTCCTTTTTGCTGATTTTTTTGCTTAGACTCGCGTCTCTTACGTGGTTTGTATCGTTCCCTCTCCCAGTCCCAGTTCAGTTTCCATTTCTTCTTTCTTTTCTTTCTCTTAGGACCTGTGCTTGACTTCAGACTTGGAATTGCCCCGCCAAGCATATATCTCTGGCCACGAGTCACAACTTCCCCAGATTCACAAAGTTCTCTAAGATGATGCTTCAGAAATGTCGAATGCGCCCATGGCAAATTATTATATTCTTTTTCAATAAACTTCGATATGGAGTCCTCGCTAGAACCCCATTTCTCATTCAACTCCTGAAGCGCCCGTTCTATCATCTGAAAATAGAAGGAAAGACACTATAGTTAAATCCAAAAATTAAAAAACCACACCGACATCTGGAATTAAACAATCAGAAAATAATCATGCAGGTTAGCTATATATGGAGGCAGTTCAATGCCAGTTGGGTTCCACAAAACCTGTAATTGACTCTTAAGACAACAGTTCGACAGTTAATGCACATTTTGAATAAATGCTACCCATTATTGGATTCGTTAAATAAGGTATCATTCTCTTGTATCACAGAGAGAGAAAAAACTCAGGAAAATTTGTCAAAGAGAAATTCCAGATAAAATAATCTTCCAAGACTGCTATACATATTCTTTTCATATCTCTGCCAGAGACTACTTCCAATTCAAATACAGGTAAAAACTTCTTCGATATAGAACAACAAAATTGACACTGGCAAGTGACAAACTCTTTGGACTTTGAACTCTATGGTTTTCTTTCTTTCTTTCTTTAGTAAAATGCTTTTTCAATCGTACAAGGTAAAATAGAAACGAAGATGACAAGCACTAGTAGAAACATTCGAAAAATCTCGCGCCAAAGGTCTATGCTGCCACACAAGGTATAAAGCAAAAGGGAAAAAATATGAGGTAAAACTTCAGTATACATAATTTCAACTAGAATGAGACAAATCAAAAAGATTAACCCGACATAAATTCAACCCACTTAATTTTTGGATGAAACAAGTCAGGCGGGGGTTGCATCCCACCCATAACCAGCCTAATTCCAACCTACCCAGATCTAACCCAAGCCACCCAATTACCGCCTCATGATTCGAACTTAATGTCGGACACAAATAGCAAAGTGAAGATGCCCAATCTACATTAAAATGATTGAGAAACAACGATACCAGAAATCTTCTACAACTGCAACCAGAACAAGATCCCAAATTGATTTTTAGTGATTTGTCCCTCCAATTTAATAGCCAAGTTAAAATCTTTCAACCAAATCCATAAATTTTTCAGTGAAAAAATCATCAAGATAGAATTTTGAGGTTCTTGACAACAAATTATAATATATCAACAAAAAAACTCTACTGAGAAAGTTAATTTGACACACTAGCTCACACCATCAAGAAGATGGAAACATGTAATACATGGATCAACATAGGACATGCATAATAAACATGTAAAGATCCTAATTTTACAGAACAATTATTCTATAACTAATTAATTCAATACCATTTCTGACAAAGCCCATAGAATCCAATTTGAGATTTCAAACATGCACATTTTGATATGCATGAAATAAAACTGACACTCAAAACACACATGTGCACTGATAGATTGTGCAAATTCACATTATAGACAAATTTTGTCAACAAAAAACCTTTCACTCTACACCCATAAATCCTAATAACAAAGTTTCAAACATTCATTGAAACATGGATCAATGTTACCCATATTATATCAAAGCAAACATAACATAAAAAATAAATCCAATTTTGTGCACACACTATTTAAAATGTGGTGTGAAAAAGAAAGCTACCATAAAACTTCTACAACTTCAATAGAAGAAGATCCCCAGTTGATTTTTAGTGACTTGTCTCTGAAATTCAATTGGTAACTTAAAATATTTGGACAAAAAACCATATATTTTTCAGTCACAAAATCACCAAGAAAGAATCTTGAGGTTCTAGACCAAAAATTATAGTACATCAACATACAAACTGTAAAATTCTACCAAGAAAGTTAGTCTTAGAGACTCTTGACAGTACTTGACTCTCTGGCATCCCATCAAAAAACAGAAATACATGGATCAAAAATGGGAATGGATAAACATGTCAGTATCCTAATTTTAAGTGTACAGAACACTAATTTTACAAGAAAATAAATTAATTACCATTTTTGCCAAAGACCCACAAAATCCAACTCGCAATTTCAAGCATGCAAGACCAGACATACATGAAATGTAAGCGGATACTCCTATATCTGTTGGGGAAAAACATGAGTTGTGTTTAAAATTTTATAATTAACACAATTAATTAATAGAAAAATGATAAATATATTCAACAATAATATATTAGAGAAAAATAAGTTTTTATAAAGCAAGCCTTTCGAGAGAGCGTTGAAGACGCTGCCCTGAACTCGGATTAGTGTCCCTTTTTGCGTTACCAAGGGCTAAATACAGCTCATAGATAAAACCCTCGTGCTCATAATGGTTTCGCCGCCTACATGCACGACCATAGGTTGAATATTGAAAGAGCCATATTCTTTTTGCCCAAAAACATAATACATCACATACTGGTAGACGTTTATCTTATAAATAAATATCTATATTTCACTTGTGCATGTGAAGTAAAATACTAAGAGCATTAATGCATTATATTCAATTCAATTCAACTATATATTTTTAGTCTATGTCTGACAGTGCCTTTATATGATGTAATAATCACAACTCTCACAATACCAATATCAAGATTTGAAACATATATTGAGAGATCGATCAATCTCACACACACTATATCAAATTAACTATAACAATAAGCAAATAAATGATTACCGCAGCATAAGGAGGGTGATCTGGGGTTTGGGACTGGGATAAAAATTGACTCGTGCGGTCTTGGAGAATGCTCTTGAGGGCTGCTGTTAATGGTGCATTTGGGTGAGTTTCTGCGAGTTTCATTATAACTTCTTGGAACTTCGCCATCGCTTTCTGTTGAATATGATTTGAGGGATTTTGAAGGGTTTTTTTTTTTTCAGGTTTGGAGATGTGGACTAATTATAGCGTGTTTTTCCATACGAACTTCAATAACTGCGCATAAAGTTTAAAATATATTTAATCGTCAAAGAATTAGCAAATCCCTTTCAAGATTGCGTTTGATTGTAAATTTTTTTTTATTTTTTTTAATAAAAAATGTGTTTTTTCCACCTAAATATCTATTTTTGTACTTTTGATTGATAACATTTTTCATTGAAAAATAATTCTTTGAAAATAAGGAAAATATTTTTTTCATGGAGAAGTGATTTTTATTTTTCAAATAATCAACTTTCTCTTTTTCTCTCTCATCTATCGAGTCTCTCTCATCTACTTTTAATATAAATTGAACAAATATAATATTTTATATGTTGAAAATTAAAGCAATCAAGCATATTTAATTAATAATCTTCATACAAATAATTTCTAGGCAATTAAATTAATTAGAATTTATTTTCTTGTCAACCAAATTACATGTTGGCAATCAAATAAAGGTTACTAGAAATATAAAAATAATAATGAGGTGTATGATTTGCTTGCGCAACACTCAAAACTTATTTGATTTGGTATTTTGAAAAATGCATTTTTTAGATAAAGAATAAACTTATATTATAATATAAAATTCAAAACATATTTTTGACGTTTTGAGTAATTAAAAACATTGAAAATACTCAAAATATAGGAAATAAGCTTTTAAATAAAACTTACATAGATAAAATTTTAAAAAATAAAATTATTCTAAAAAATAAAAATAAAGATTTTGAAAAAAATAGAATCTAATATAAGAAGAATAAAAAAATTTGAAAATAAAATCCTAAATTCTATTGTCATTGTCTTACACAATGAGTATCTAAGGGTACTCCTTCAACAAATTGTTGAGTCGTAGTTCGATTCAAATGCTCTACAGAAGAAGATGGTTACAATTCTGCAGCTCGATAATAGAAACGTATTGTTTCTCAAATGATGATAAATTTTCTACCCAAGTTTCTGCAGCTCCTTTTATCTATAAACGATCAAAAAATATTATGTTCATGTATCGATGTATTTTGTTAGATTTGATTGTAATCGTTAAACAATCAATCTCAGGTATATATCCTATGAAGTCTTATTATTATTATTATCTGGCTTTGCATTATCTTTTTGAATGAAGACGGTCCTAAAACTAGATCATGACCAATTTTCTTTGATTGTGAAGGCAACAATTTTTCTATAAGTAACATCTTTAGTAACCGGCAAAATTGATTGTCTCCAAAGTTCCTGCTCCATGATTTTTACTATTTCACTTGTCCGCTTCCTTAAAACACAAATGGCCATAATCCAGTTTTTCCGTCGAACCCTTTACTGGAAGTTACATCAAATCGGGGACGAGCAACGACAACAAAAAGTTTCAACTTTGCAATAAATATTTTACTTTTCACTACAACAAAATGTACTTTTTTACGGCATACAATGCATGCCGTAAAACCTCTTCACGGCATGCGGCCGCATGTCGTATAAAGTCATACTGTAAAGTGGGATACCTTTTACGGCATGCGCCAATGGGCTCTATTTCATCTTGATAGAGAAAATATTTTGTGACGTATTAGACATATAGAACCACTTTTCACAATATGAATTTGATTGTGCATGTTAACCCACAAAAGTTTAGATGCAAGTGTACCTTCTGCGATCATTGACAAATAGAACTCCAATCATGTTTTCTTGTTGTCATTCATCAAATATTGTTTTGCAAGATTTGACTAGTGCGATCGAATATAATATTCTTATTTGATTCTCCTATGTTCCATTGATTCTGGCACATGATCCAAAGCCTTTGATACGGATTTTATATTTGTTCGATGTCGAAAAGGAATATATATCATTCATTCTGAATCTATTTTAGCTATCTTGCGACCAACCCCTTTTTCACAATCTTTGAAGATAACTCTGATAGATCACCATTTGTAGTAGTAAAACAATTTGTGTCATGCCAAATTCATGAAATTGATCTAGTAGATATAGAAAAAGAGTTGGCAACTTTTGAAATGATTCATCTTGCTAACTTTTCATCTTGGCTTTCTTGGAGTAGTATTTCAAAAACAGCTCTCTTTTTATTACAAGTGAACTGTGAAGATTTTGTTTGGGTTTGGGCCTTAATAGCAAGAAATTAGCATTTGAGGTCATTAAACTTCTATGTCCACGTGTTTTGGTCCTTTAAGTTTGAATTAACATCATAACAGTCCTAATAGTAAGTTCAGTGACCATTTATGAAAGCGCATGAAATTTCATTAACATTTTCTGAAGTTTTAAACTTTAGTGACCGTTTTGTATTTTTTAGGTAAATTTAGTGACCGCTTGAGGAATTAATCCAATTATAATAGAGTAATTTAATGTAAGGGCATATTAGGAAAAACATAAATAAAGTTTCCTATTCCAATTACATTAATTATTATTATTATTTTTATTTTTATTTGTTTGGAGAAATTTGACCTAATCATATCTCATCACATCATATGTATGTATGTCAATCAATCTGTAAGTGGTGATATATATGTAGCACAACCGAAATAAAAGTAAGCATATCTTTATGTGGTTGTGCTCAAGGTTCTAAAATACATAATGCGTGACAATGCGTTTCAATCGAATATCAAGCATTACAAAAATATATGTGCCTTGCAAAGTATATGCGTAATTATGTAGTTTCCAATTTTTAATATTATTTAAATATTCTAAACTAATAAATAAATAAAATAGTATATTTTTTTAAACTTTATACATATTCTTCTAAAAAAAATTGAAGCTCATAGTCGTAAATACTACAATTACTTGAATTTTATACATATTCCTTCATTTTTAAACAAAAAACATAATGCTCAATATCATAAATACTACAATTATTTGGTATTCAATTCCTACAACTAGATTAAACACGGATATCGGCCTAAAAAATTTAAATATTTCCTAACCCTTTATAGATTCCAATTCAAACTTCTCTTCATCCGCGTCATTTTTCGCGTCTTCTATTTAAGATTATCTTCATCGGGCTCTCTTATCTCAATTCAAGAATTTCTATTACTCTTTGTGGATGGTATGATATTATTATTATTAACCTCCTCCTCAAAATTGCAATAATCAACAATCCAAGATTAATCATTAATATCATCATTTGCTAGTAACACTAAAGAAAGACCGAAGAAGAAGGAAGCTCAGGCTCAACATAGATAGTTTATACCTCTACGAACAATTTGTTATGATTTTTTATTTTTTAAACGTCAAAATCCTACAGATTGTTATATATAATTCATGGGTTTGGATGATTTGGTTTATTATTGTTGTTATAATTATTTTATTGTTATGAAAACGAGCTAGACTTTGCTAGGCTAATTTTGACACAATTTTTAACATATTCATATGTGGGACATTTCGAAAAACTATCGAATATATGTGCGCATTTTAGAACCATGGTTGTGATACATATATCTTATTTATGGGTTATGCTATGAGTGCATGACTCATAGGGTGTCCATAATGGACACATAGAGGCATCAGTGTGTCCATTATGAACACAAATATGAGAAATACTATGTACACATAGCATTTTTCATAATTTATATAAACGTGGATTAAAAAAAAATATAAAACTTCCCCATTCTTTTTTAATTTTTTGTCACCTCATGTGTACGTGGGTTTCCTTAAAATTGACTTTCAATGGAAAAGATTCACCTAATATGGTAATGGAATTTGAAAACATGTTGAATAGATACATCAAAGATTCACACTCTTTGCATAAAAAAATGTTAGGTATATAAATTGAACAGAGTTGAGATAAGACGTAACCACAAATATGAACAAAGCTACTTACTGATAACGTTCTACATTGGGAGAAGTCACAATGTCGGACCTAAGAGAGTCCTCTAGCCAAGCGGAAGCCAATCCATTTACGAATGGCATAATAAGAGAGAACTATTTCTTGAGAATACGTACAAAGTATTTCGGTGTGTTCTTGTTCTTCAGTTCCCTGGACTCGACCTTTTTTCAGTTGAATATGCTTACCAGTGGCTAGTTCTTCTTCCCCCAACATTTCTCCTAATTCAGTTGCTTCCATTTGTTCCATTTTGTTTTAGTTTCTTCCGTCTGCACACGTACTTCTCCTTGCCAATGTGGTTCAATTCTTTCTTCACTAATTCTATTTTCTCGTTCGTGAGGCTCAATCTCACTGACCATATTGTTTTGTTCTGCTCGACACTGAACATTAATTACATTTGGATTTCCTTGCACTTGAATTTGTTCTTCCAGTCAGACATGTTCCTTAGCCGCAGCAATTTCTATTGTTGGGTCTTGTTTTTCTGTTGCTTCAATATGATCTAAATTAATTTCAATGTCTTGCTCCATCCTGCTGTCCTTGTGTGGTCCCATTTGATGCATATAATCTTCAGTTTCTTCTTCCATCATGTTTTCCACGCTCGTCTCACCACAGCCCCTACCAGAACACCAAGCCCATCCTCGACCTCGACCTCGTGGTCGAGCCCGACCCCGACCTCGACCTCGACCTCGACTTTTAGCTTGAACCCATCCTTGACCACACTCTTTGATATATTCTTCTACCATGTTTTCCATGCTCGGTCGACCTCGACCTCGACCTCGACTTTTAGCTTGAACCTGTCTTTGACCACACTCTTCAAGTTCTTCTTCCATCACATTTTTCATGCTTGGTTGACCACAGTCCCGATCCCGATCCCAACCCCAACCTTGACCCCCGCCCTGGCCTTGGATCCTTGTACACCTTGAACGTACTTTTATTCCCTTCGCACCTCTGTTCCATTGTCTATATCTTTTCCTCTTTCGAGGTTTACTCTTCAGACTAAAACTTGGGTCCGAGCTCGAGGTTGAACTAGAGACATACCCACGGACGTCGCTATAGCTAGGGCTAGAGCTAAGAGTAGTGCTTGGGCTGGGGCTGGGGCTGGGACTGGGTCTGGGGCTAGGGATAGGAATAGGACTATCGCTTGACCTTGGGTTAGGGATACTGATAGGGTTGGGGTCAGAGCTATGGCTAGCTCCAGGATTAGAGCTTGGACTAGAAATGGGATTGAGACTGTCTTTTCCTCCTCCAAGCAAATAATATTTATCAAGATTCTCAACAAGCTCACCACTCTCACAAAGCTTCCTCAAATGGTGTTCAAGTAATGTTTTGTGAGCCCACGGCAAGTCATTATACTTTCTTACGATGAACTGGGATATTGCCTCCTCATTAGAGCCGCCTTCCTCATTCAACTCCTCAATTGCGTTCTGAATCATCTGCACCAATATCAGAGCAAGACAAATTAACAATCCCACGCCGGATTTCTCCATGGCCTTTTATAAAGTAAATTACTGCAAGCTATTTACCTGAACAGGGCAAAGCGATTCAGTAACATACAATGACAAACAAAACATGCAAATGAAACAGGAAGCAAAGAAGAAGGAAGATTACCAACTTTTAGATCCCCAGCACAATCCACTTTTGTAAAAGTTTAGAACAAGAAACCATAAACAAACTAAAGCAAGATATAGGAACTTTTCACTACCAAATGAAAACTGACCGTTGGTTCCTACCATCCATAAACTTCTTGTTTCTTTCTTTTTCTGGGTCCATAACCGTAACAGTCAAAGGAAAACTCTTCCTAAACGAAAATCAAAATCATGCTCATCCAATAAGCTATTTAACGTGCATACAGCAATGCGTCAAGTTTTTGCAGATCAACAGCTATAAAATAAACTTCATAGCAGTTACAACGTTTCAACTTTTCTTCGTTAGCTTGGATTTTCAATTTGTTTTATTTTCCAACATACTTTTCTTCTGGGAATAGAGATGCCATTGTCCCACTAGAAACTACTTTTACTAGGGAACTACTTGGGGAAATATTTTACTGTAAGCTTCAAATAAGCAAATTTACCTAACTAAACAACTAGATATATACCGAAGTTCACTTAAAAGGATATAAAAATTACGAAATTTCGTCAAGCAGCCCTGTTAAGATTAAAAAAAAGGGACTTCTTTCTAATTCTCTTTTCAACAGGCCTTAAGCAATTACATCATTCTCCCTCACCTCTTAACTGAAACTACATAATGATCTTAAGAAGATCATATCCGTAGCCTAACACTGCATAGATACATTATGGCTCTGTTCTTACCAAGATGTGCTTCTCACCAAATCTAAATTTTCAAAATTTCGAGAAGATTCATAATTCTACTCCGATCAACTCAAGTTACTAAAATTTTCTAGTTCAGCAGACAAATGGGACATGCACCTAAGTCAGCGTCAGCCTATATGTTGCTCGAATACAAACTGTAAGAAAAAGGTACCCCGTCCCGCCTTTCTGGCAAACATATGGAAGAAGAAAAAGGTTGGTGGGAGAACAACTGGGGTCACTTTCGATCGGGCTGGGCTACATTTTGTTCTCGGATTGGGGTATGATTTAATTAATCTAAGGAAAAA
>CAIGRQ010070273.1:0-12675 GCA_903798375.1 Fraxinus sp. D2006-0159 | reverse complement strand
GACCCAGTGGAACAAGGTATGTGGATGTTGATTTTGTTGAGCGTGCTTTAAGTGGAGTAGAAGGTTTACAATCTAGCAAGAGGCATTCTGTAAAAGTATTCGGTATTGATTCTACTTTGGGGGTGTGTTACAGCCCATTTTGGTTAATTCAAAATCATTATGATTTTTTGAAATCTAAAGTAATTCTACATTAGTGCTTGGATTCATTTGAAGACATGGAGTATTTTGTATTTTGACTGAGAAATTAATTTTTTTTTTATTGTTGAAAAAGTCAGTTCATTCCTTGAATGAAATTCGAGTCAAGGTGGACATTTTTGAAATTTGGGTGTGACCCGAATTCCTTTGATGAAGTTGTTAAAATAATTAAAGAACTCTAATTGAACTGCAAGTCATGAAAAAATCAAGTTTTGAATGCTATTGGAGTCTTATGTCAAATTAAAGTTATATTTTGGAAGCACATTGTGAGCTGGAAATTAGTATTGGATTTGAATAAGATTTTGATGGAGNGTGCTTGGAGGTGGTCGTCGCAGCGCCACCTATGTTGTTCCGTTTTTCCGCATTTTTCTTCTCCTACTTCATTATGGATTCGGTTACTTCATTATGGACTCGGTTTTTGGCATTATTCATCAACAATTCTATCGAGAGTGTTTGGATGTCCCCTACATATTTTCTATAAATATTATGCTCTTCTATACAATTTAATAAGTGTGAAAAATAGATTACTAGAATTATAGGATCAATTGTAATTTTGTCTCTTCTCTATTATTCTTGAGTCAATAAAATCTCTTAATTCCTTTCCATATCCTTGTCTTTATTATTCTTTGCTTGATCAAATGCTTCATTATTATTTGTCATATAACTTCAACATCTCAATTTGATAATTGATGTCACAACAAGTGATATTAATCATAACATATTGGAACCCCTTGTATTTATAGAAGTTAATGAGATATGAACGATGCGCTTGATTGAATGAAACCCTAAACTTCACAGTAGTATTTTTTAGCTTTAATATATGCAGTTTACAGATGAAACCGTGCGAGTCAAAAATTCCAGACTTCCAGGCTCGGGGAGTTCAAGAAGCTGACAATCAATTATATATTTTGTTTTTGAATAAATTCATTCGAGATTCGAGAATAGAAGCTACATCAATATATAATTCATAGATTTAATGTATTAATATTCTTCAACTATTATTTTATGAATTAGTTATTATCAACTAACATGCAAACTCACATGGAGATTACCACATTGCAGCATGGATTAAGGATTTATTCAATTCAAGAACCAGACACAATAGAAGCCTCCCTTACCAATGCCTTAATTTCAAATTTCAAATTAAATTTGTCTTTGCCTTCTTTTGTGCTAGTATTTGTCAATTCATCAATTTCAAGTCTCTTTCAAGATAAATATAAGTGCAAATGTCCCGTTTATAATTGTTTAGATTTAAACTTTTAGGTGTCGTAAAATTTAAAATTATGAATCTTGAATTGTTTACAATGTATTCGTGCAATTCTCAATCCCAACTCCTAAACTTATTTTCAAATCGAAATTATTGTTTCAACTTTCATGGGCGAAAATTTGACCTCTTAGATTGGATGGTTAAACACAATATGAAAGTAATAAATGTCATGTTGTCCACATAAATCTCTAATACTTTAAATTATTAGATAATGTTGTATAATTTTTAAATTACTAGTGAATTTAAGAAGGATTACTCAGACTAATCATACAAATTAAAGATAAATGCTAAAATTTGACCCCAAAAAAACCCTACTTATCTGTCGAACTGAAGTTAAGAATTCAAAGTCTTGTCTTTGCCTAGATATATCTTCTGATTTCTGGGCCATAATCCTACACAATTAATTTCTTTCTTTAATAATAGAATAAAGTATTAAGCAGTCCACGCATCCTTTTCGTGTTAAGAATAATAACTTGACTGTAACGTGAAGATAGTAACATTATTCATGTTTACTAGACGTGAATTAGGGATAAAGAAAAGTATTTAAAATGTTTATAAGAAAAGGACAACAAGACTATCAAAAATCTAATTTTACTCTTAATTCTACTGTATTTCTCTAATACTCCTCCAATTTTACTTTTAATTCATTTGGTGCACGTAATTCCTATATTGTAATTTATATGAAGTCTTGGATTTTTTTTTTTATTTTATTTTTTTTTAAAGTCAACTTTAGCCCGAGTTTTTATATAACGATTATTGTTTACATATTTAAGTGTCATGTTAACGTGTACTGCCCTTGCCCTAACATCGAAGCTTCAAGTCCATATTAACTATTGGTTTTATATCTAAGTAATGTTGGGGGTCATTTTATATTGCCCTTAAGAAAATATAAAATTACGCATGTATGTATGTGTGTGTGTTTATGTATGGCTCATGTCGCAAGTAACAATCGTGGATACATAATTGAAACTTAAAATTGAGAAAAGAAGAAGGATATTTGATATCGAGAGGGACATTTCTTAACTAAGGTAGAGAGTGACTGAGAAGAAAAGAAAGAAAAGAAGGCTAGTAAGTAAAGGGTTTGGAGCAGTATTAATGGCAAAGACTGTGTGGTGGCAGTGGCAGATGCTTATATTCAAGTAGCTGAGCCTGTATGGGTGCAATAAAGGAGGAGGGTGAGGCTGTAGTGTTAAAGAAATTGGTAGGTGTATCAAATTTATAATGCTTGAGATATACATTTCTACTTCTCTCTTCTCTTGAATCTTCAACTTCAACAGTGTCATTGTTAGATATAAATCCCATGCAGGTAATCATGATTTTGAATTTGGGATTGTGTGCTCCGTTTAATTGTTCTGCACCCACCTCCACTTAAGTATTCTTCCACTATCTGTGTGTGTATCACAGAGAGAGAGAGAGAGAATAGGGTTTGTCAAGAATTTATTAGAAGTCATTTTCTTGATTTGTTTCTTGTTGGACTGTTTTGGGTCTTCAAGAGGTGTATCTTGTTACTAGTTACTCTTTGTCTTTCCCAATAATGGTGGGATTGTAAATTGCAACTCTGTTTTTTTCATTCTTGGCACTGAATGAAATGGGAAGAATGAAAGGGTTTTCATCTTCTATTTTGCCTCTGCTTGTGCCATTAATCCTTTTCATTTTCTGCGAAGAATCTTCTGCCCAATATTCGACTTTGAATTACACAAAATATAGAAAAGTTAGTAGCTTGAGACTTGCTAGGATTCAGAAGCATTTGGAAAAGATTAACAAGCCTCCTGTCTTCACCATTCAAGTATGTCATCTTAACTAATTCTTGATCGAAATAATTTCTTTCGTACAATTTGTGTATGTTGTTATTGATTTTGGTTGATTTTCTTTAGAGCCCTGATGGGGATTTCATTGATTGTGTTCATAAAAGAAAACAACCAGCTTTGGATCATCCTCTTCTCAAGAATCACAAGATCCAGGTAGAATAAAGAGTCCAAATTAACTCTCTCTCTCTCTCTCTCTCACACACACACACACACACACTCTTTTTTATTTGAGCAAACGTAAAGCAAAAGAACTTTCTGGTTCATGGGTTTTATTAGTTTTTCAACTACCAACCACCCCACAAAATTTTTTCATCTCTCTCTAGAACAACAATAATATTTATTGTTAATTATATTAATAAATGCTAATTCAATTTGTACTATATCTGTACAAATTTATAACTTAGTATTTAAATTTACAGCGAGTTCCACCAGAAATGCCAAAGATGATAAAAACAGATGCAGTGAGGGAGAGAAATAGCAGTGAAAGTAAGCGATTGAGAGGTGGAATTGCTTGGCAAATGTGGCATCAAAAAGGGCAGAAATGTCCAAAAGGTACTGTCCCTATTAGGCGAAGCACGGTGCATGATGTTCTTAGGGCTAAATCATTGTATGATTTTGGCAAGAAACAAAGCAAAATACCACTATCTAGAAGGGTTGATGCACCTGATGTTCAGACTAGCAATGGCCATGAGGTACAACTCTCTTCATATATTCCAATTCAGCAGAAGTATGTATACTTGTGTATGTGTGCGCGCATCTAAAACTATGATGCACTAATACGGACATGTATCGTGTCGAACACGTCCATACCGATTTTTCAAAAAAGTATTAACAAGATAAGTTGTCGACACATTGATTAAAATTCTTTATTTATATATTGTAAATTTAATTTTATATTTATTATTTGAAATCATCAACAATTCCAGTTAGGCTCCCCTTTGAGATAAAATATTAAGTATATAATTTTTTTTTTTATAAAGAAGGAAAAATAATCATAGTAGAGTGTCCCAATAATGTCGATATCCAACACGTATCAAACAAGAATACGACACCCCAATTGAAGTGTCCGTGTAATACGAATGGAAAATCTACTAGTAACATAGAAAGACTTTTGTAGCTTACTCTGCAACTGTAGATTGTTAGGAGTATTTCGAATGAAAATGACAAAAATTAAAAAAATAAATAAATAAGATGCTATAGGTTTTAAATTTTGATAAAGTCGAAAGACTTTTGTAACTTTACTACAATGAATCGAAGTAGAAGGGGTAGAAATAAGTCTTACCATGTGAAAAGAAAATATTTTAATTTCTAAAACTTATGAGGGGAGATTATGTCCCTATTTGATAGAATTAAAATTTAGATTTTATTAAAGTTAAAGTTAACAATTAATTTTAATCATATAATATATGTGATTCATAGTTTTTCAACTAAATATTTCATCAAATTTTATTAAAAAACTTTAAAATTTTGATTTTAATATCTATCGAACATGATCTATATATATATTATGTGCCTGTCACGGTGATTTTTATTATTATTATTTTTTTATTTTTAAAATAATGTTCTGTGGCGTAGTTGACCAGTTAACTCCAGAAGTCAATCATATAGATATAATATTAAATATATAGGGCTTAGAGCAAATTTGGTGAACTTGTTTTCTCTCCATTAATTATGTATAATATTATTAAATAATGTTTAAGTTTGATTATTGTTTATTAATATGTAACAATATTATTGAAGAAGGTATATCCATAAACAAGTATTGTCTCATAATTTTTTATTATAATTTTAAAATTATTTATTGTTAATATATTTAACAGAGAAATTAATGACAACAACAAATAGAAATTATGAATATTAGAAGTTGAATATACGAAGTAGAAAGGAAGAATTCATGTGATTCGCTTATTCTATTTCTATTGTTCTTTAAAAATTTAGTGTTACTGGATGTATTCAATTTTTAATAACAAATGACAAGTTTTTTTTTTTTTTTTTTTGGTTGTATATTTGAATTAAAAGCATGCGATAGCATACACGACGTCGTCACAAGAGATATACGGGGCAAAAGCGATAATTAATGTATGGAACCCATCAATCGAAGTAGTGAATGAGTTTAGCCTCTCCCAAATATGGGTTCTATCTGGATCGTTTGATGGGTCAGATCTCAACAGCATTGAAGCTGGTTGGCAGGTACACCTTTTAAGTTTATATGAATGATTTTGTACTTAAAAAATTATCAATTTATTTTATATTAATTATGACAAATATATTAAGAAAAAAACTATTTTTAGTTCTTAAAATGATTTCCATGTTATGTGTAAGATGAGATTAATAAAATGAGTCTCATATTTATATATTTAATTGACTTTATCATTCACTAAATATCATGTTCCACGTAAAATGTGGATGATTCTCATATTCTAAAGATGAATTTCTAAAGTTTTGATGGTTGTACTAGTCAGGTTAGTCCGGAGCTCTATGGTGACAGTAGACCAAGATTATTTACCTACTGGACGGTCAGTTCTCTCTATTTTCAACCATTTTTAGTATTTTTCTTTTTGAGATTTGAATGACAATTAATTGTTTTAATCACATATTTTATGGGACTTGCAACTTTTCAACTGTACATTACATCAACTTTTTTCAAAATTTACTAGAAATCTAATTTTTATCTAAACCAATCATCATCTAATGCTTCAAATTCGGAGAGAAAAAATAAATAAATAAATAAATAAACTCATCTTCGACCATTAGGATAGAATAATACTATAATACCAGTGATGGTAGAATATCAATTTATGTGATTATATTTTATAGATGATTAAATGAGTCATATAACTTTGCATTTAAATGAATTTATTATTTCATATCATATAATAATATTAATCATTAGAAAATGCTCAAATTACTCTTTAAAGTCATCTTAATTTTGCCTAGGGCAAAGGAAGATTAGTAGTCATCTTGAAAATTGGGGAAGGGGGTCCAAATGCACATGAAATTGTTTAGCTGGTCAGAGGCCAGAGCACATTATTTTAATTAATATTGAAATGTGACAATTCCTATTTACACGGCAATTAATTAATTGCACGGTGGTCCACATATATTCATGGTATTCAACTAATTATTTCTGCAATTAATATTTCCGTCTGGCATGGGGAATCTTGGAATTCAGGAAATTCAATAACTTGTCACTGCATTTAAGTGTACCCTTTTTTCCTTAGCTGTTATGAATATGTCTACAAGAAATTCAAATCTATAATGAATAGCGACGGATGATAGGGATCGTTTAACATGATTTTTTATTTTTCTTTTGGTTTTCCATTTATTTCATGTAGAAAAGTTTCCTCATGTAATATTTGATTTAGCAAATAATAAAATCTCGATGTGTATGTACTAAGGTATCTCGAGATATTGACATCTTCTCATTTACTTAAAAAAAGATAGTATCTCGAGATATCAAAAGCAAGTTGGGAAAATGGATCTCAACTCACATAGCATAACAAAATGAACTTATTTATTTTTATTTTCCTTCTTTTTGTCAATAAATCGTAGAGCGATGCATATCAAGCAACCGGATGCTACAACCTTCTATGTTCGGGATTTGTACAAACGAACAGTCGCATCGCCATCGGAGCTGCCATTAACCCGGTGTCATTGCTAAATGGAAATCAATACGACATCACCATCCTCATATGGAAGGTCCTTAAAATCCAAAATATTAACATACTTTAAAGCATAAAATTTATTCAAAATATTAAATTTTTTTTTTTTTTCAGGATCCAAAGTTGGGAAATTGGTGGATGGGCTTCGGCGACAATACTTTAGTGGGCTATTGGCCCACTGAGCTCTTCACGCACTTAGCGGACCAGGCCACCATGGTCGAGTGGGGCGGGGAGATAGTTAATTCTCGGCCCAATGATGAACATACGTCAACCCAAATGGGCTCGGGCCATTTTGCTGAGGATGGGTTTGGTAAAGCTAGCTATATTCGGAACCTCGAGATAGTGGACTCGGACAACAGCCTAAGCTCGGCCCAAGATATATCAACCTTGGCTGAAAATACAAATTGCTACAATATCAAGAGCTCCTATAACAGTGAATGGGGCATACATTTTTACTATGGTGGGCCTGGGAAAAGCCCAAAATGTCCATGAAAAGAATTATAAAAAAAAAAAATCCTACTGCCTAATTATTCCTTTAATTCTTAAAAATGTAGAATTATGCTATTTCCAACCATGTTTCTGCCTTTTTTCAGAGTGTTTAAAAGTTTTGTCTTGTTGGTGAGAAATGAATGTTTGTATTAATAAGATATCAAAAGCATCAAACAGGGTGGGGAAATAGCAAAATTTTATTTGAATTGTACATTGTTAGTCCATAATATATTTTTCGTGCTTCGAATATTTGTATTTATTAGCTAAGAAATGGAGAACTTTGTGGAAAGAGATTTAAAGCTTGTTTGTCAAATTTATTTTCAACATTTCCTCACTTTCTAACCTCACATTATCCAACTGAAGAGAGATTTAAAGCTTGTGTCATTGTCTGGTATAATTAATATTTTTTCTATTTACTAATTACAACTGAAAATTAATAATTTCTAATATATTGTACACGGAAAATTTTGATACTCTAGACAATAAATTATCATGAGTTCCCTATACATAATTTTTTTTACAAGCATATTAACATGGCCGAATCAAACAGTTTCTCATGATGAGAAATAACATATAATACTCACTCGCCATTTTATTTGTTCAAGAATCAATTTTCGTGGTCAAGAAATACAATATAAAGGTTTTTGAAATTAGTGAGATATGGGGTGGTGCCAGTATTTATTAATTAAAATATCTTATATTTAAAAATAAAAATTTACACTCAACCATATTTCTCAACTTCTAATTTCAAAAATCGGGTATAATAATTATTTATACAAAAATCATATCATAATTTATTTTTAATATTAACAATATTATTATTAAATTAATTAACCTACCACCCTCAATCCACCCAACCCAACAAACCATAATTCATTTCATACCATCTCATTCATTTCACACCAATCCAGTTTGCTTCATCATCTCACATATCCTCCGACAACTGGCTGCAGCACCTTGCGAGACAGGCGCAACGTCGTAGCTTAGTGTAGCAGTAGTGATCCCTGAGGCACCGCTATGCACAGAGCAGGGAGCGGCGATCCGTCGCTACTTCGTTGTCTTCGTGGCTCACGAAGCAAGGACGATGTACATGCATCGCTGCTGTTTCGTGCGCTGCGACGTTTTCTTTTAGTTTTCTCTTTTATTTTCTCTTCATCCGCTGTGTGTTGTGTTGATGGTTGTGGTGTGGTGTGGTGTGGTGTGGTATAGGTGAAGGAGATGGTGGATTTTAGGAGGTAGTGATGGTGATTTGTGGATACAAGCTATGTTAATGGTGCGGTGGGGGTAGTGGTTGCACGTTTGGGAATTATTTTGTTGGGGTGGTTGTGGTACAGGTGGTGATGATGGTGCTACAGGTGGTTGGTGACGGTGGTTGATTGCGGTAAGGCTTTGGTATTGGTTGTTGCGGTGGTGGTGGTGGTGGTGGTGACGGTTTCCATATCTTGGTGATGGCAAGCAACGGTGCTAGTCAGCGGTGGTGATGTTAGTGGTTGATCGTGGCAATGGGTGCGATAGTTGTGGGTGTTTGTGATCAATTATTTGATTAATTGTGACCAATGAATAATATGTGATCAAATATTTGAAATTGTTTGTGAATAATATGTGAGCAATAATTTGTGATTGATGAATAATATGTAACCTACAAATTTGAAAATATGTGATCATTAAATAAATTGTGGGCTATAAATTTTTTTATTTGTGGCCAATAAATAAATTTTGTGACAAATAAATAAGTTGTAACTTAAAGTATGTAACTTGACCATTAATCGTATAATTGTTACCTTATTATATTTAATTAGTACTATAATTTTAAAAATATTTATTTATCACTCGAGTTTTGAAAATTTAAAATTATTGTCTGAGTTTTGAATTGATATATAGTTTACACCTGATATATGATTTTTTTTTCTCAACATCTAATGTAAGAAAATTGAGGAAATTCCATAATAATTATTTTTGGTCTTTCAAGAAAATTTTGAGGCACTTTATAACCTAAGGCCCTAGGCCCCTGACCTTGATATTGTGCATAACACTATTATTTATTTATTTATTATTTTTCTTTGAAAATCAAAGCAAAAACTCATTATGAAAGATCGCTATTGAACAAGGGGCACAATATAAAGCAAAATATAAGGGAGCCAGTTCAACATAATAAAGGAGTATATAGTTAGAAAGACAAATTGGTTTATTTGTATCTATAAAAAACAATAAAAACTACATCATAACTTTCATACTAGAGTTACAATATCGAGTAGAGTTAGACATTTGGAAGCTACGGTGCTCCCTGCTCCGAATAACCCTCAAAGCATCACATTCGAATGCATTGATAATTGTAATATCAAGATCTCTAGCAAACATAAGGTCGAACACTCTACTGTCTTGGCATCTCAAGTCTAGGGATGAATACATGAATTTATGTTGGAAGAGATGGAATTTAAAATTTTCAATATAATAAAATTTATATCTAACAAAAAGTCATTAAATGATATTGTTCATCGAAATTATGTCCAACCGGACTTTTAAAGCATAATCATCTATAATAGAATATGTTCTTAAAAAATCTCATTCGATATAGAGTGTCAAACAATTGGCAAGAAATCCATCCTTTATTTTGTTATGATGTACCGCCCTCACATGTTTCCTTGATGAAATGATCGCTTAGCAGTGGTGGTAAAAAAAAATGGGTAATTTTGGTGCAAATGATTCTTCCAGATGGATTTCATCAAAAAGAGCAGTTAGTTTTGTCCGTGAAATATATTTATTTTATAATAAATTGCATTATGTAGTCCAAACTTTAACAAAAGTAGTAATCTTGTCCCTAATCAATTTTTTTATCAAGTTTTGTCCCTAATATTTGAGAAATAGCAAAATCAATCATCCTACCGATGTATTTGACAAATGATCCAACCTTTAAAGTAAATAAATTTCACGACTACATTATTATGAGGCCATCTCCACCCTACCAAGAACACTTCTAGTCCTCTACTACCACATTGTTGTTGCCTCCATACTATCACCACCACCCTAAAAAGGGGAAACTTCTATCGGAATTCACCAGCAAATAGGGGAAAAAAATCCCACCATGATTTTGTAGCAACAAAGAGGTGATTATCTCTGTTAGGCTTTGACACCTAATAAATTCGAGCAACGATGTTAAATAAGTTATATCAACACCTTCGTGATAGTTCGACCCATAAATAATTTGGGTCACTAAAAATAATTTAATTAAATTAATGTTGATCGTGCTCCAACACTTTGTGGATGGCCAAATTGGAGTTGGATTTAGTGGTTGGTGGTGATATTGGATTGTTAGCCAATTTTGCCTTATTATGTTGGCCCATTTAAGTGGATGTCTTGGCCTACATTACGATATAACCTAAATTGATCTTAGGGAAAAATTCAAAAGTCAAGTGTTAACTTTGACACAATTCAATTTTTAGGTGTCAAGTTTCAAAATGTAAAACTCGGGTATTTATTTATTAATTAAAAATATTTTTATTAATTGATTATTAAATATTTAATTCTAATATAATATAATTAACTCACCCCACATCCACCACCCCTCATTGCGGGGACTATTCCAGAGACCGTTTCGACCACCACTCTTCTCCGACGATCGTTTAGGTGACTACTCCGATTTCGACAATTTATACAATATGATTACATATTCATAATTTAGATAGTCACATATTATTTTTCAGTCATAAATAATAATTTTTATATATCACAGATTATTTTATGGCACAGTTCAAAAATTTTGCAGGTCAAAATTAGTTCGTTGGTCACAGATTTCAAAATTAGTTGATCACAGATTAAAATTTATAGGTGACACAGTTACGAATTTTCAAATTAGTTGGTCACAAATTTTTTCTCGATCACATGTTATATAATTTTTATGTCACATATAACAAAATGATTGGTCACAGATTATATTTTTAGTTACAGATTATCGAATTTTAAGGTCACATATTATATTTTTAGTCATAAAACCAAAATCACCAAATCCGCCTGATCATCCACTTGCACCACCGTCAACTGCCACCCGCAGCACCAGGAACGCACCCACAACCACCACCCAACAAAAAATCTCAAACTCGACATCGCCACCACACCTACCCCGTCATCGCGCCACCGCCAAATCCACTACCATCTCCGTTGCCGCCAACAACACAGGCATCACCACACCACACAACAATCACAACCCAACTAAAAAATCCCAAACCCCAAAATAATTATTAAGTATACAAGCATACAATTTCATTCACCATAATTATCCTCATTCAAAGCATGAAATTCCAATTTAAGGTAGTACATTTGTAAGTTCAAAGCAAGAAAATTATTTTTAAGAAATAAAGACTTTGTTCTTCAAACTCTGGCCAGAATCCTTAATAATCTGCTCCATGGGAATAAATTCAAGACCCAAGTCTATCAACTTCTTCGATGCGTCCTTGCTTGACAAAATATCTAATTAATACCTGAATTTTGATTAAATAAAGTNTTATATACGCAACCTCTCCTTCCAGCCATGTTCTATATGCTTGTGAGAGAAAGCAATAGAGAGAAAAGAGAGAGAACCTTCATTCTTGTAATTGAGAGCTTTGCTTGGTGTCTTCCTTCTTCTCTCCCTTTGTGATATTGCCACTACCACCCCATCATCCTTCGTAGGTGTGAAGCTTGGGACAACCAAGTGTGAAACAATTATGGGTTGAGCTGTTTTAGGATATTTGTTTGGTTGAATAACTAAGCTCGATTTTAAGATTTCTCAATGTTTTCACCAACAAATAGCCCTCATTCTTGCAATTGAAAGCTTTGTTTGGTGTTAGGGGTGGGCAATGGGTCGGGTATGACCCAAAATCGACTTGACTCGAAATACTTGGGTTTGGGCTCTTTTACAAACCGACCCGACCCGGCTACTATCCCAACCTAACCAGAACCGATTCGGTTCGGTTCGGGTCGGGTCTTTTTTTGATGTATAAAATATTTGTTAAAAATTGACGTGCAAAAAAATGAATAAATCTTCCATATATAGAGACAGAAAGCTTGAATTCATAGGAGAACCAGTGGCTTCCCAGAGCTACATCTTGCCTTATGGCCTTCGTGTTGGACTGTAACCAGAATAAGGTGATCTCACTTTCGCACAATGTTATTCACTGCCCATTCAAGTCAGTTTCTATCGAAACTTCATATTCAGAAACATGATGAAGGATAAACATACATATTGAGTACTATATCAAATGATTAAAGACTTGGATGC
>CAIGRQ010070251.1:0-12811 GCA_903798375.1 Fraxinus sp. D2006-0159 | reverse complement strand
TAATAGATTTCGGAACAAAAACCCAACTGACGAGAGTAGACGTCTGTTGGTCGAAGAATCATACTAAATTTTTTTAACTTCTATCTATATAAATAAATTATTTACAATGTTAAGATCACGTGGCTTAAGCAAAGCTGCAACCCGTGACAGCGGGTTTCGTACAATTGTTTTTTTTATATATTTACTACAACGCCACAGTAATTCGAATATGACATGTTCAATCTTAATTCTTACAAAATAACGTAATCCAATTTGTTGATATTTTTTGTATATTTATTTGTTGAGTTTTTCATAAATTTGACTGTTAAAATCATAAGAAGAGGAAGATAGCAAGTTCACAATAATAGAACTGCAGAAACGACACTACGGTAGAATTAGGGATGGCAATGGTTCGGTTCGGGGTCAGTTCGGCCAAAATCATAACCGCACCACCAAATTTTCGATCATACTATAATCGCACCATAACCACGTAAGTCAGTTCGGTTCGGTTCGTATCTCGATTCGGTTAATAACCACGAAAATAAATTATTTTTTATAAGTCCAAACGTCAATTGATATATAATACAGCTAACTAGCAGAAATGGTTTAGTGGGTAGGTAAATTGTCAAAAGGTCCATTTAACACTTGTAATGCACATATAGATTGCTGACTGCTAACGTTAAATTATTGAAACAATTCAGTTTATTTAAACCACCTAATTTGATATACCAATATAACAATTACAAACTATTGCATAATCCTTACTGAAGAAATATAATCAAGTTTAAGTATTTACTAGCAGTTTGACCGTGTGTGTGTGAAAGTAGAAACGATGCTTCCCGATTCCAGCTAAGAAGGCTCATATAAAACCTCATCTCAAAGAATAATACCCTCATCCAAAATTTCATACCTTTATAAATGCCATTTTTCAGTTCGTTATTTTCCACTCAAAAACTCGCCAAAAAAACAAATTAACAAGAAAGGGAAAGATTTTCATCCATATCTAGATTCATATATCAACACAAAAATATCCCACAAAACCTCTGTTAATAATAAATAAAAAGAGCTAAGATTTAGCTATTACCTTTTGGTTTTTCTCTGAACAGACAGAGATGCAAAAAGCAGCACTCTCAGTAACGCTCACGTCTGACTCCTAGCAACAAGTGGATGGCTAAGAGTCTAACTCCTAGGCCCCAGCTTAAATGGAAAAAAGNTCCCACAAAACCTCTGTTAATAATAAATAAAAAGAGCTAAGATTTAGCTATTACCTTTTGGTTTTTCTCTGAACAGACAGAGATGCAAAAAGCAGCACTCTCAGTAACGCTCACGTCTGACTCCTAGCAACAAGTGGATGGCTAAGAGTCTAACTCCTAGGCCCCAGCTTAAATGGAAAAAAGGATCTTCAAGCACTAAAATGAACTCTTGAAGTTTACAAATTACAAATACAATCCTAAAGTAGAAATTAGAACCATTATAATATATACAAATATATTTGACAACAATATGAAAAAAAAAAGGCAAACCCAGCTACCCCGTGAGAGGACGCAACTTCAAGAACAATGCAGTGTCAATTTTTGAGTCGTAGGGTTTGAGAATCGCATCTCGTAATGAGCTCGCACTTCGCAGGCTTGAGATTTGAGAAGGGGAGAAACTGAGAAGGGAAGGGAATGGAAGGAAAACTTAGTTGGGATTGGGTTGGGCTACTATGAATCTATGGCTTCTCTCATTGCAAAAAAAAAATAATAACAAGGTACTCTTGGGCTATATTTTCATTGAAAAAAATTTAAGAGCCCAGTGTGGGGTGGGGGGAGCCAAAAAAGAAAAAAAAATTGTCCAATTAATTTTGAGAAATAATAATGGAAAGTCCAATTATCCAATTTTTTTTATTTTTTTTAAAACGGGAAATCGGTTCGTTTGGTGCACCATAACTAAATACCATACCCGCCCCTAAATGAAGCGGTTAATTAAAATCAAAACTATAACCGCCCCATTGCATCATCGGTTCGGTTTTTTTTGCCTCATTCGGTTCGGTTAACCACGATTTTCGATTTTCACAGTTCGAATTGCCATTCCTAGGTAGAATATGAGATTTGAGTAAAATTTAAGTCAATTTGATTAAGTTGGGCTTTGCTGAAAACTGAAAATAGTAAAATCATATTTTAGGTTTGAGCTAAATTAATTAGTTAACAAATTTATTTAGAAAAAAAATAAAATAATTTGACTTATTTAAGATTAAAAAAAATTTAAAAAGTTATGGAGATTCAGTTCTTATTCGGTTCTAAGTCTAAAATCGAGAACTAAATCGAACCCGTCGATTCTCGATTTAGATACTCGTTTAAGTATTTAATTTAAGAAGAATCGCTCTGTTCGGTTCAGTTCGATTTTGGTCCGATTAGGTCTAATTCGATTCGAAAGTTTTGTAAAACCCTAATGAAAAATGAGTTCCAAAAAAAAAAAGGAATTTTAAAAAAATGAGGCTAAAAAAAGAGCCTAATATATTATTCATTGTTGGTAAAAGTTTTATTTGAACAAAATATTAAGAGCCTGTTACGAGCCTGTTTGGTAACAATTAAAATTTAATTAAAATTGAAAATATACCCGTTATTGGGTCCCACCATCTAATAAAAGTCAACAATAATGACTATCTTTTCAATTTTAATCCGATTTTAATCTCTACCAAACAGGCACTAAGACTTGGATGTCCATATTAAATGGTCAATGTTATTAAAATTAATTTATAAGATTTTGATAGAAATTGATAAAATGTGTCGTTGAAAAGTTGAAGAACTTATAAAATATGTAGTTAAAATTAATTGTTAACTTTGATTTAATAGGGGCTAAATATAAAGTTTGAATGAAAATGTTACTTTACTAAGATATTTACCATAATTTTTAATTATTAGTTCAACAACTATGTGAATGCCCAATTATTTCAAATCCTAAAATCATCCCAATAATTTTAATTTATAAATTGAAATTAATTAACATGTATTTGAAATAATCAATAATTTAATTGCTTAAAAAGAAAGCATGAAAATGACATAAGAAAATTCACACAAGAGTTAATAATTAACAATTGATTTTTGAAGCACGCAAGAATCAGATCAAAACTATTTGATTCGGCTATGGTTTTGTTCCTTCTTCTCATTTTTATACTTTTCAATGAGAATCAATTCGATATTCTTAAGATATTAATAATCGAATCACTCAGCGTCCATCCCTTATGAAAATTGACTTTTAATCCATCTCTCAAGCTTTTAAAAAGGTGTAAAATAGTAAACTATTTATTACCGAGTAAGGTTAAATTAAATGAAAGTATAACTATTAAACAGAGGGCAATTTGACAAATCTCGAAAAGTATGTGGTCTAATTTGACATTATATCATAATTAGATGATCCCACAGATTTTCTCCAAATAGGGAAAAGAAAAATTGGCGGAGGCACGTGAAGTCAAAATTCCATTGAGGCGCGTGGACCCGCTATTGCACAGGCCTTAACGTGAAAAACATGGTCTCTTCGAGGAACACGAAAAAGAGGATATCGCTCAATCACGCACGCACTTGCCCAACCCATTTTTTGTCCCCCCTCAAATCCAAAATCAAAAGAAAAATAAAGGAAAAGAGAAAATTCTCTATCTAAAATGGGAATATTGTACCTACTACCTACCATATACCAAATATCCGTTGTTTGATTCCTGGACCATGCAATTCAAGGATTGTGAAAATTTGACCGTGTGTGTATATACGTAATTTTTTTTTTTTGAGGGAGGAGGTGATTGCAATTGAACTGATGAGAACTGGATCTCAAAGACTGAAACATTGAAACCCTAAAAACCTCAGCTTTGCTTTGCTTCACTATAATTAAGGTAAACTACTGCTGCTGAATTTAAAATTGTGGTAACGAAATCGTCAGATCTGCATCACTTGAACTTAGATTATTTACTCTTTAGATAGATATGTGGAATTCACCTCAAGATTTAACCTTTAGGGTTTTGTAAATAAATATATTGAGAAAATAAATCAATTTTACTTGTTTAATTTGAGTTTTGTGCCAAAGAAAGTGTTTGAGACATACGTTGTTTGCCCTGAAGGTGCTGATATACGAGAGGATGTTTTGGCTGGGAATTTGATGTGCCAAAACTTGATCTTTTGTCTCTAATGAGGAATTGTTAAAACAGAGATTAATCTTGGTGGAGGTTTCTCAGTAGCTGCGTTGACTGTGTATATAGACCTAGTGATATATACAGACCGTGGACTTGGAAAACATGTACGCAAGGCGTCGGGGTGGTGGTCCGGGAAATGGGTACCGGCCTAATGTGATGGGGATGGGCGGGGTGGCAGCTGCCTCTCGAATTTCACCCGAAGGTTCAATTAGAGGTAATCAGATGTATAATTCCGAATATAGAAATTATAATCGCAGTGGCTATGGACGTGGTGGCCACTCAAAGCCGTTCCAGCCACCCTTGCCACCACCGTGCGAGACTGACATATTTATGGAAGCTGGTAAGCTAGCAGCTGAATATTTAGTTACTAAAGGGATCCTGCCTCCAAATGCACTTTCAGGAAAGTGGCAAAATGGCGACTGGAAGAACCAGATGGAGGATTTTATGCAGATTCCTATGGACAGTCGTACATCAGCTCATTCCCGTTTGGGGACTGCTGCTGTGGATGTAGGTCCTGGCAGGAGAAGGTATTCTGATGAATATAACTTGATGGGGTCAAAAAATTCTATGAGAGGAAGGAGAAGAACTGGGCCCTCCAAAAATCATGGTTCAGATTGGAACCCAGAATTTGTGAGGAGTGGGTCGTGGTTTGATAGGGGTAGGACTTCACCAGGTATGGAGGCTGACAATGATATTTTTGCTGGACTTCAGGATGAGCAGTCTGTTAAAAAAGATAGTGATACTGCAGTGCAGAGTTCGTCTGCTGGCGAGGTAACTCAAGAGAGTGATAGTGCAACTGATCTTCAGTCGGGCTTAGAGAAATGCAATTTAGCTGATGATGCAGGTGCAATACCAGATTCTTCTAGCAAGGAGAAGGATGTCCCGTCAAATGATGATGTGGAAACACCCATGAAAGAATCAGATGGTAGTTCTACTATGTCCAATGAAGAAGCTGAGGAGGATAAAGAGGGGAGAAATGATAATGATTTGGAGCAAAAACATGACGAGAATATGGAGGTCACAGGTTCTTTACAGGACGGCAGTTTAGCAAGTGAGAACAACGTTGACTTGATGAGGTACTGCAAATTTGCAAATGTTCCAACTAAAACTCGTTCTTCGTTGGCAATTAGGGGTTCAAAGGTTGACCTGGATCCCATAGCTGAGGATGAGACCATTAATGAGAGCAAACTTTCTAAAGATTCTGGGGTCGAAGTCATAGATGTGCCTTCTGATGGTTCTGCTATTAATGCTTCATCTCATCAAAGCCACGAACCAAACAGCCTCTCTGATGTTCTGAAAGCTCCATCCATGGAGGAAGAACTGGGCGTTGCACACACTTCCAGGCAGGGGCACTGCTCAATGTCTGGATCTTTTCCCAAGAGATACGTGATTAATCATCAAGAAGTAGATGGGGCGTATCCTGGATATGGAAGCAGCAACCCCACCTTTTTGGGGAGAGGTGAAAAACGACCTCTAGATGATGACATTGATGGTCGGGAGGAAACTAAAAGACCTAAGGAATGGGCTCCTTCAGTGGAAACTCAGCCTGATTGCTGCCTTTCCATCTCAATGGAAAATCAGCATAATTTAGTAGAGCCAAGTTCTTCACATAGTGAGCATGTAACTTTATCCACTGATCAGAAAAGTTCAGATATTTCGCCGTGCTCCAAAAGTCACATAGAGTCAAGTGACTACACAGAAGAAAAACAGTTATTTCCTGGTTCCTTTAAGACTTGCGACCTTAATCTTATAGAAACTTCTGACATGAACGAGAATCATACTGCTGATCCTATTCTTATGTTTCGGTCTGTTACTGAAACTGGAAGACGCACAGCACCTGTAGATTTTGATTTGTCCATGAGTAGTTATAATTCCAATGTGCATAATAAATATGGTAAACATGGAGTTGATGATAAAGACATCGAAGTGATTGATTTGGAAGATGATTCCATGCCAGAAGACAATACTTTCACTAATGCTGAGAGAAGGTAAATTTCTATATACATTAAGCTTTCCTTGCTTATACATGTGTAAACATTTTTCTGGGTGCAAGAAAACTTTTCTTTCAGACTTTAGTTTGGTAGAAACTTCCTTAACTATTACATGCTGACTTCGTCACAATCTTTCGTGAAGATTAGTTGGAAGCTTTCTTATTGTGAAGTTCTCTTCTGAATTTATCAAATTTCAACAAAACAGGGCTGATTCTGGATTTAATGGGCTGGTTAACTTTCCTGATAATGTACATAATGCCACTGAGATTCCCGACCATCAAGACGGTTATGGACTTCTGATATCAGAATTGCTTGAAAATGATTCTGTACCCACAGATCTGAATGCTCTGCACAATGACATGGGCCTTCATAATGGGCAGGTAATGGAATTGAATGCTTACACGGCTTTGATTTTAAAGAAAATTTCACTTCGTCATTTTGGTGCTCCATTTATCATTTGTTTTAATCGTCACAAAAATTCATCTAGTTCATACCTTTAATTGTTCAATACAATTTTCATCTGCCTCATTGACTGGTACTAGTGTAGGATTTATGCAATCCTTATTTCCCTGCTCTAATGAGCACTTTACTGGTCATTGCAGGAGATTCTTGGTGATGACGATTCAATATACATGTCCTTGGGAGAAATACCGATAAGTATGTCAAAACTTCAGTTTAATTAATTTTGTTATAATTTCTAACGAGTGTTGTATATGTATTCGTAGTAGATGAGCTTTAAGAGGCTTCAGATAGCAGTTTTGAATTGTACTTGTGTGATTTTGAAAAAACAGCGTGCTGGTAAGCATTTGAAAAAACCGTCGATATTTTATTGGCTTGGAAAAAATTTATCAAAACTAAACAGTTGTACTTGTGTGATTTTGTTCTGGATTAAATTTGGTTATAGCTAAAACATAGCTAATCACTTTTATAAGCTTTGGGGTTTTGATAAGTACTACTTCCTCTGCCCCCAAATTCTTTGCCCATGATTCCTTTCCAGAGTGCCTGAATTAATTCTTCAGCATAAAAGTATTCTGCAATTCCTTTTGTGATTTACCCGTAGCCATTTCAAAAAGTGACATCTTCTATGGGAAGACAAAAAATCGTGTCCTAATATTGGAGAGTTCCTTCTGATTCTGAAAGTCAGTTGAACATATATTTGAGAAATATCTTAAAATACTAAGAATTTGTGACCATATTGTGGTCTCAGAATAGTCAATTTGGACAAAATTCGAGACGGGGAATAGTTCTTCTGTAATAACCTGTTTATTTTGTGATAAATAATACGCACTGGGTCTAATTGTTTCCATTGTTGCGTGGACAAATATGAGAAAAATAAGAAAGATCTTTTCCCACCTTTACTGAGAGTCTGAGACCAATGTAGTATGCACTTACTGTCCAATTTCATTTTATTTTTGAGAACAAATTTAGTGTTATGTTATTTAACTGCCATCCACTTCCTCATAAAGAGTGGGTTGGTTTGTGTGCAATGGTTTACAGTGTTGGTGCTGTTCTTTCTGGAATTGGCTTGAACCCATAAAGATTCAATGGCTTTTATTATTTTATTTATTTTTGTAGATAACTGGTTGATCCTCGCAAAAAGGGAAATCAGATAACTCCTCTGGTTCTTGGGTTCAACTGTGAACAAGATAACTGGACCAAAGCAGCCTTTTCTCAGTTTGAAAATACCGATATTGAATTTTTTATAGAATCTGCCCTGTGCAGAATGGGAGAGGGAAACAGAATAAGAGAGAGAAGAAGAAAAGGATGCGAAAGAGAATGAGAAGAGAACATAAATTTAGGAGGAAAATCTCAAGATGCTTGTTATTCTTACCAATATTCAATAATAGCATATACAAACAGAAACACATTAAAATCTCATCTAAACCAATCTATTCTAACCATATGCAAATCATAACTACTTTTTATGCATATATATTCATAGTAAGTCTTCAGTTAGGTCTTTATTAGAATCTCCATCACTGCTGTCTGCCGTCGCAGCTGGCATTGTTTTAATATTTAGCCTGGAGTTTTTGATTCTCAGAACTTCAAATATTATGTTGCATAAACCATGGCACAGTTTTATCTTTATCTTGTCCCAGCAAGTTTATTCAAAAAATGCATCTGTTTATTGTGTACATGATCTGAATCCAGATCAATATTTGAGCGATGATCTCTCTGTCTCTATCTCTCCTGTCTGCCTAGCTAGACACATTATTATTGGATTTGTTGCAGGCTTCCTCAGGGCCTGGGAGCAGCCAGCACAAGAATATGGGAAACCGTTTTGAGAGGTTATGTATCGAGCTGTTTTGTTATTTCTTGTCAAAGTTTTTGTATGAAGTCAAAGTCATTGCAGATCTTTAGTTGCAATAACTATATCATACCATGTTATGTCTGCTGTGTTACCTCTTGCTTGTAATGGATTTGAGCATATTTTCTTTAGGAGGATATTGGAAAGACAGCAAGTGCTTGCTTTTCTTTTAATGCTTTCACTGCACACAGTTGTTTGAGATACATCTGAAAATAATCTATCATAGAACATAAAAGGTTGTACGATTCCTTTATTTGTTGTATGTATTAATTGTATGTGCGAGACTGAGAATATGAAAAGCTAAAGGGATAAATGCTCAGATTTTTAAAGAAGATGGTTTGAAACATATATCTGCACAGAAGCTCAGAACATGATTAGTGATCACTTATTTAATTCTAGATGACAATTATGTAATGCCTTTTTGAATGACTCTTATCTTTTGAACTCCTTGAGGAAAATCCTTCTAGGCCATCCATTTTCCACTGATATCTGCGACCGATTTTGTTTTATGGTTTAGCATCAACGAAGTTCAAGTTCTTTATAAATTACCTGAAGTGACTAATTTTTTTTTTCAATATGCTTGATTTAGTTGATCTCTTGATATTGTTTGATGTCGGTCAAGACACAGTCACATTTGCTGATTTTGGCCAGTTTTTATCATTATATTATCAATATCTTCGTGTTGAGTCTTTTGTGAAGGAGAAGGTACGATTGTAAACCTAACTCGACACTGTTAGATATATTAACCCCTTCTAAAATTAACCTGTTTTGGCCAGTTTCAGTTTTCGTTATCTTCTAGTGTTTGGCCTTTTGTGGATGAGAAGGTAAAATTGAAAACTCGGGTCGACTTTCTTTAGTTGTTTCTATAAATCCCTGCAGCTGGGGATTGTATGAAATATAAATCATAAGCAAACTGTTTTAGAAGTTAGACAAATCCAGGTTTCATATCATCTTCTTTTTTCCCCTTAATGCTATTGTCTATTTTATCCTAACCTTTGCCTCAGTTGTCAAGACAGTTGTCATAGAAGTAACTAAGAATAGTACGTAGGTTACGTTTGGCAAACGATGTTAGATATGATCGAGCATAATTAAAGAAGAGATGTACGTGACAAAATTCATCACTTGTGCAGTCTACTCCTTTCTAATCAAGTGTACCAAAAGTTGTGGTATTAAGGAAATGACAAGAACTTGGGATGGCAATTACCGTTTGCCGTGCTAATTGGGGTATTTTCTACTTGTTTCTGCCTTGCCATTAGACACTTGTTCGGAATTTGGACAGAATTTTCATCCGGAGTCAATAAGAAGATTCCTGTGGATATCTATTTGTAGGTGTCTACCTGAGAAGATGAATTTTTGAAAAGACAGACTTAAAGAGGATAATGAGGTCTTTGCCAATGGACAAGAAATATTCATCAAGAAAGGTTTGCCTAATTGATACCTTGTTGGCCGTGTTCTAAAAGGCGCGTCTAGACGTGCGTGATAAAAACGCTTCGCCTGGAGTCTAAGCGGGAATTAAGCTGTCAATGACAATTTTTTCCTTTTTTTTATAAATAAAATCCACAGCCAAGATTTAGTAGCCCACTATCCCTTCAAACTTCAAAAACTCCAGAGAACTGAGAAGACGGAAGAACGGGAAAAAAAAAACGAAAGAACGGAGTAAAACCTCTCAATTTCTCCGCACATCGCATTGATTTGGGTATCAGATATGTATAACATTAGGAGGTTATTATGTTTTACATTTTATTTATAATTTTGAGGCATGTGATTCTCAATATTTTGTGGATTCTCAGTAAATTTTGCTTGCTATTCTTCTTTTTCTTTGTGGTTTTCCTTCAATCAATCAAGTGTTTTGGAATTTGGATAATAAATATATTGTACTGTAAATTTTACTATTCCAGACAAGAGTCAAGATATTGTGCATTTGTGCTTCACAATTCACTGTTTGCTTTGTGCCTTTGTCCTTGCTGTTTGGCATGTTTCCTTCTGGTGACGGGTGATGTAAATAGTAAATTACAGTAGGCAGTAGACTGTAGGCGTAGTGATTGATTAGATAAGATTTAAGCTATAAATTATCTACGTTATGTAATTATGATTTTGAAACTTATCTTTATGTAGAAACTATTAAGTAAATATACTATTTTATAATTTTAGATGTGGTATATATTATTGAATTATTGAATTTTTTTACAATGATTAAAATTTAAAATAAAAAAAAAACATTTTTTTACGTCTAAACGTTGCCTAGGTTCGTAAAGTTTGAAACTTGATATTCACGTTTAGTCACGCTTTACGCTTTTTAGAACACTGCTTGTTGGAGCTTTGAGCTTATGTTTGTCCTAACCCTTGGTTGGGTTCCATTAAAATCAAATTTTGAGGAAAAATGTATTTTGGAGTAGTGAATTTTTTTATTTTTATTTTTTTTTGAAGAATGTTTGGTTAAAAATGAAGGAAAAGTATTGAATTTATGTGTAATATTATGGAAAATGCATGATTGAAAAGAAGAGAGAAAAATGCATTAAAAATTTAACGAGGCAACATCAGGGACTTGTTTGAATCCATGTGGGTGCGTGTCATTTGGGGTAACTAATGTTTCTCTATCAATACTCCAAAAAAAAAAAATAATAAAAAAAATAAAAATTCTCCTGTCTGATTTTGCTAAAAATCAGATTTTTAGTAAATTTAAATAAAAGTTGATAAAATGTGTGATTGAAAAGCGGATAAAAGTAATGAGTAGTATGAAATAGAGTAATGCTATTTGACAATGCTAAAATACCATTCTACGTGCCACTAATGCGACGTTAAATGAGATGTTTCTTGACCCAAAAAAAAAATAAAAAAAATCAACGTGCATATGAAATAATTCCGTAGATATGAATAATACTAGTTAACAAACTTAAATACAGACCATTTCAGTTAATTTTTTTCATTTTACTTCATTAAACTCCTTTTAGCCATACTTACGGTACAAGTCACATTTATTTCTCACATGCAAGAGGAAACCCACGTGGAATAATTTGGTTAATGAGTTCAACCCTTCAAATTTTGTGTCATAATCGATTAAGGGCCCGTTCAGTAGAGATTAAAATCGAATTAAAATTGAAAAATTAGTCGTTATTGTTGACTTTTATTAGACGGGTGAGACTCAATAACGACTATATTTTCAATTTTAATTGAATTTTAATCAGTACCAAACGGACTCTTAAACTTATAGGGGTGTCCTCAACTGAAATTGTGATGGATTTTGAAAATCATTCTAAATTTAGACATCTTCAATTTAATGCTATTTGACAATGCTAAAATGCCATTCTATGTGCCACTAATGTGACGTTAAATGAGATGTTTCTTGACCCAAAAAAAATAAAAATAAAAAAAATCAATGTCCATATGAAATAATTCCGTAGATATGAATAATACTAGTTAACAAAATTAAATACAGACCATTTCAGTTAATTTTTGTCATTTTACTTCATTAAACTCCTTTTAGCCATACTTACGGTACAAGTCACGATTATTTCTCACATGCAAGAGGAAACCCACGTGGAATAATTTGGTTAATGAGTTCAAACCCTTCAAATTTTGTGTCATAATCGATTAAGGGCCCGTTCGGTAGATATTAAAATCGAATTAAAATTGAAAAATTAGTCGTTATTGTTGACTTTTATTAGACGGATGAGACTCGATAACGACTATATTTTCAATTTTAATTGAATTTTAATCTCTGCCAAACATGGCCTAAATTGTATTTGGATTGGACATTTTGTACTTCAACAAAAATTTGGAAAGTTGAACCAACCACCACCTATAATTGTCGAATAATATCAAGCACCAATCTAAATTATAACTACATGTTTAATTATGGATTCATTTAATCGAATTTATCGAGATCATATATTTAAACTGGTGCTACATTGTTTTATTCATAATTACCATTAATTAAGTGTATTAGTTTTTAATTGTGATGGAAATCTTGGAGTTTGTTGGGATTCTTTTTCAACGTCGTGTTTAGTTCATTATTAAGCTCATATTTGGTGTAGTTGAAAATTATATTCTTTGTAAATTTTAATAAAAATTAATGAAATGACGATTGAAAAGTTGATAAAAATTATGTATACTACATAAAATGTGTAATTGAAATGAATTTGAGGGAATAAGGGTCAAACATGGGCTAAATTTACATAGAATGAAGCTACTTATTCGAAAACAATTAGAACAAGTCATGTTAGTTTTACGATGTAATTTGTGAAAGAGTTGTCTATTCGTCAAATGTTAATTAATGGCTTGTTTGAGCCCCATTTTTGTAATTAAAAAAAAAGGTATTTTTTGAATAGCGTATTGATGAGAAATGTGTGATTAATTTTTTTTTTTTTTTTT
>CAIGRQ010070247.1:0-10058 GCA_903798375.1 Fraxinus sp. D2006-0159 | reverse complement strand
TGGTGCTTAGAGGGTCAGTTGGCCCAGTTGAAGTAGCACATTCAGAAAAATTATAGAATGGATAGCTACCTAGCTTCTAGAAATTGTCTCTAATTCTTCTCATTATCTCTCGTAGGAAAATGATTCCACGAAGAAAAGAATTGTAGCAGGCAATAAAGAAAATCATACCTCATTAAGAGCATCATAGTATTCTGATCGGTATTGTACGATGTATGATTTGAAAACTAGATTGATCTGACGCAATAGATAATATTTTAACTTTTGATCGGTATTGTACGATGTATGATTTGAAAATTTTGAAATAAAGCATCCCCACCTTTGTACTTCCAAATAATGATAAACTTCTTATCACAAGGACTCAATTGAAACTATTTAGATGGTTTCGCGGCATTGTTGCAAAATAGATAGAAATATGAGTGCGTAACTGCAAATACAACAAAACAAGTCTACTAGGAAAAATTGATTGCTTAACACACAATAGAGAAAAGTTAAAAGGCAAGCATGAGAGATAAGATGATAAAGTGCTATCAACCCACAAACCCTCTTGAATTGGATACCCTTTTGCTTTCATCTAATTTTGTTTTTGAGGTAATTAGAGAGGAAAAGAAATTGGACAATATTGAACAATATGATAAACAAAACTTATATCTTTAACCCTAACTTTATATTGTTTGACATTATCGAGTCCAAGTTAGCAAACGTACCATAAGTTTAAGGGTATAAACGGTTTCGTTCGAGGGGATTTTTGACATTATTTCCAAACTTAATAATTTATAACAATTTGATAAAATTCAAAACCTAATAGAAACAATTAAATCAAACTTTTATCAGTTGGTTTCAACTTTGTGTTGTGGCTTCCATCTAAAACTAAATGCTTCCCTACCATTTTTTTTACATCCCACAGTTTCAACAGATCGTTTAACTCCGTCCATTTTCAGTGTAAGAACGCTCGATCAATAAGTTAAACCTCCTAACTATCTTTCGTTTAAAAATACGATATGATTTCTTTACTTTCGCATTAGTGCAACTAATTCATAGATTATAAAACGTCTTTCTAGTTTTTTATGTGAAAATAAAGCAAACAATATAGAGATGTCTTAGATTTTACGAGGCGGAAATTTAGTACTTAAACTGTACAGTACAAAGGAGGCTTTCACACGAGAAATTGAATAGATCAATATGGAAAATTTAAATTGTCAAAACGGCTCTGGTTTGGTTACAAGGCTACAATTCAACAAATATACCAATTTCAAAGATCACAATCCACAAAGCTCTTCGTTGATTCCTTAATTGGGTTTGTCAGGAAAGCTTCTACTGTTTCAGATTCATAAGAAAATCACAATTGGACAAGCTTCCTCGAAAACTCTTTTCATAAAGTTATATAAGACGTGTTCGGTATAGCTCAAAATCCAATTAAAATTGAAAATATAGTCTTTATTGGATCCACTCGTCTAATAAAAGTCAACAATAACGACTAATTTTTCAATTTTAATCAATCCTGAACACGCCCCTAGAGAAGCCTAAAAGCAACTTCTTAATCTCAAAACAGCTTTTCGCTTATAAATTATCACATACAAAACAAGAAAGGCTGGGATGTCAAGTTGCTGAGAACAGAAAGCAAATCGGGTCTTTCAATTACCCATATCACCTATAGGCTATAAGAAACTGCACGACAGAACCCGGGCAATATAAGTCGAGACGTAAACTTGCCTAGATAAGCTCAAGTGACAACAAGAAAAACTTTCTCATGTACATTTTATGAATGCATTATACAATTATAATGGGCTTCCCACATATACACAATGAACAAAAGCAAAAAGAATTGTTGAAGATTTCTCGTATATCGCCTCTTTATGTCAGCTCCCAACATTGAAGGATCTTCAAAATTTCTCTGCATCCACTGGAGCATATACCACCTCTTTATGTCACCTCAAGTTATTGAAGGATCTTCAGAATCTCTCTGCATCCACTGGTTGTAGCGACGCAGAAACTAGAGGATTTCGTCTCGACTGAACTCTATAAAAAGGATTCTGCAAAACTTGTATTCTTATGGGCTAAAAGATTAAGAAAATAACAATCCCTAAAGCAGCCAAAGCCACTGAACAAGAACCTCTGGGCTCTCTCTACAATTGGCTCAAACTCATCCACGCATGGAAGTCCGAGGAACTATTTGAAACTAGAGGAGAAACCATGTTTTGGAGGAAAGCCAGGTTGTTGAATCTTATAAGGCCTACCGTTACTCACGCGTCTACTGTCAGATGGTGCTGGTCCAAGAATCCCAGAAAAACTCGGATCAGGTATTTGTGTGCCATTACTTGTAATTCTTTGATATGGATACTGAACGTGAGAGGTATCGGCTTCAGCTCGTTTTCTTCTTTTCCAGGCTTCAAATTTGCCCACATCAAGATCCCTATGCAAAAATGCTGCTGCTTGACCCCCGAGAGTGGAAGCGTTGATGTGGGAAGGTCCCATACCGTCAGCATGTTGCTCCTGTTTAAGTTTGGAATAGATTTGTTGAAGCCTCTCCCCAGATAAATTAGAGAAGGTGGATATATATTTCCATAATCGTGTAGTCATCCCTGTGTAACTAAATAGTGTTAAAACCTGTCGTGTAGTTTGTTAAAAGACGAGAATGTAAGGGATGAAGGAAATTTTACATACTTTCTTGCCTGTAAGGCTCCTTCTCATATTCTGATACAATTTGGTCGACTCTTCGACCAATAATCTGCAAGTAATTTCGAATTTTGGAAAGCACCTGGCATAGTGGCAGTTAAGCACAAAATTCAAGACTATATAAGGAAAAATGAATAAATAGAGAAGCGACTGCTCATCGTTAAACCTTCTCCTTTGGCAGATCTGCACTGGTAGATTGCAATTTCTGAAGGCGTTTCAAAGTTCTCTCCTCGTCTATCATGACATCTTCACACCACTCCATCCATTTTACTTCCTTGAATTGCTCATACACTTCACCACTATCAGACATTTCACCTTCCTCTTTAACCAATGGTTCGACCTTTTGGTCTTTCCGAGCTTTACTTTTATTAATTTGTACACTTGGATTAAAAAAATCAGATTTCATCTGTTTGCCCTTTCCGCGTGATAATGGGATATTTAGAAGATTTTCCTTCTGTTTCTTTGCATTCTTACGGCCAACTTTTATTTTCGAATTCCCCCCACCAACAGCCACAACTTCCTGAGAACATAAAGGCATAGAGATGCATAAATGAACAACAGGCAAGTACATGCAAAATGACAACCAAAGAAAACTATAGCACATCATGGAAACGAAAGTTAAAAGGTTTTGCAGAATGTGATAAACCTAATTAAGAATAAATTCATTGTACCATTTCTAGAAGTTGGGAAGCTCGATCTTTCAGCTGGGGAGCTCGAGGTAAGAAAGTTTCATGATGTTGAAGTTCCACTGGAGCAATCTTCTTAGAAAGACCAAGTTTTTCATCTAACCTTATCTTTTCCCAATTGCCAAATCCATGATAGTGAACTCCAAGCAGCAACCTTGCATCATCCTCTTGCAGTACCAACAGAAAGAGTTTATGAAACCAATAAAGCATGATAACATTTCTCCCAAACCAAACCAATCCACCCCCTCATCCCTCCACCACACCCCGCCCTCCCACCACACACAAAAAAAAAGTGAAAGCAAGGAATTACAACAACAGATAAAGTAACAAAATTATCTACTTACTCTGATTCCACCCACAACCTTTAGACCATGTGGCAGGTTTGAGATATGCAAGAGCTCTGAAAAGAGAGATTGGATCTTCATATTGGGAAACCCGCTTGGCTAGGAGTTGAAGTTCTTCAACACGGCTTAAGACTTCATCAGCCCTCACAGGAACACCAAAAAAATCCAAAAGAGGCCCCTAAAGGCAATGTTACATGAGTTTTAACTCGAAATATCTTATGTAACTTTCAGACATAAAAGCTATAGTATACAAGTGATAGATAGACAAACCTTTGGGTCCACATTCTCTCCTCTAACAGCATCTCTACAACCATCAATTAAAGCATCATAAAGCTCAATTTGTGCTTCAGTTGGAGCAGCTTCAACTATTCCACCCACTTCTACTGCTATTAAGCTAATCTTGCTATCAATCCCGAATTTCTTAACCTAAATTTTTAACGCCGCCACAGTAAGATAAAGGTCCTATCATATGTTTGGCAAAATAATTCTTGACCTAAATTGATGGAATACTAATAAAGGATGCACCATGAGTAAGTAAACCAAAACAGCAAAACCAAATCAAATACAAGAGGTGGTTTCCAAATTATCCGCTTCATTTAACACAATGAGCTTAATAATGCAAGAATATGAATAGTAGACTATGATATGTATATGCAGTTTTTATATGAATTAATAACAGAATTAACTGATATGATGACAAAGTTGTTGCATTAGAGAATTAACATCATCTATTATTTAGTCAAACAATTAATGCAGGTCTAGTAGCAATCAAACATTAATGTGTATACAAACTAGACTAACTAGTCTCATTTTATGTCTCAGTTCATGTTTAACAAAACTAGTCCATAAAGTCGTATCATCAGCTAACTGTCAAACTATTCTCGAGAATTTCTAAAAACAAACTCGTGTAATTTGTTGCGACCCACAATATAAGGCTCCACGAATCCTACATAGCAAGCAAACCTGGGCCCCATACTCACTGAAACCCATGAAGAGGCCGAACCAAGGTGGAGATACCGAACCCATTGGATTGCGTCGACCTCGTTGGAAAGAACCGGACCCGCACAAAGGGGGAGACTGCAGAAGGAGCTCGGTGCAAGATCTTTTTGGCAATCCTTGATATGTGATTGATGTGACAATATACTGCCGCCACCGCCCTTTTTAGCCAATCATGTCAAGTCTAAAGTCACAATCTAGGTATTATGGACAATAAAATGGTATTAGCATTTAATGATTATGATTGTTTGACGTCTCCGACAAGAGGCACCAACCACACGGATGAGGCCACGCATCTCTTCATCCAATGACTCTTATTTACCTTCTCCTACTATAAAAGCTTACTTTAGTGTCATCCCAGAATAATGCAAATTTATGTTCTCAATTTATAACCTTGCTCTCTTATTATATTATTTCCGTTGTTCACTCCAAGGCCGACCCCCCTTTTTACATTGGAGGCTCGCGTCTAAAGCCCTTTCACACTCGTACATTTATTCCCCCAATTGATTGGACCATCGAAGTGGGCAGGGCTAACTCCGCTACCACCGAAGAAAGTCACGTGTGGCTAACAGTTTGTCCAACTGTGCAGGAATCTGGATTGCATGGACATGAAAGGTCTGGGATCTATTGGCCACGTTGGAGGTACGAAGTTCGAGGTCAACATTATTCATATCAATATCTTGCTATTATTTGAAGGGAGTGCTCAAGAGAGTAGAAAACCAACTAGAAAGGTTTATAATCCAATTCCTCTTAAAATCAAGGTGGCTCTTTAAGCCAGTAAAGACCATGCATTCCCCAGATTTTAGCAGAAAGAAAGTGAAGCATTAAGATGGGAAACAATAACATGTCCAAAAGCAAGATAAAGATGTCAAAAACTTGGGTTCTCTTTAGCCTAAAGCAACTGGACATTATTGAAGATCTTTAATCAGTTTAGAAAGAAACTTGAAAGATATATCAACAAGCAAATGCGATTTTCTTCCTAATTTTAGCTATAGAGAAAGCTTCTCCTCTTTCTTTGTACATTTCTGTTCCTCCCTTGAACAGATGTTACTTTCATAAAAATGAAGATTTTCTGCACCTATTGTCTGGAAGAAATAAATCAACATAAGTAGCAACATTGGAAAACGAACTGAAATAATTCTTCTACTGCAAAAAAGAGAGAAATTCATAATTTAGAAAGTGATTATTGGTTAACACGCACTAAACATATGGCACTTGAAGAAAGCATCCTATCTTCTATCAAACCATCACCTCTAAGAAAATCTAAAACTTGACCTCCAAACCCTACCACTCACACTTGAGCAAAGAAAAGGAAAAGAAAAGGGAAATAAAGGAATAGCCAGGAAGCATAAAAAGGTGTGAACAAATGGAATCTTAAATTCAATAAACCACTGATATCGATTTTCCCAAGAAACTACCAAGTGACATTGAATTTATTCTCTATTATGAGCTTAGTAAAATATTTGCACCAAGATAACACACTAACACCAAAGTCCAAACACATAATATGACAAAGCTGCATAATTAAGCTAGCATTACCGCACGGATAAAATGTGTTGCGTCTCTCTTTGGTAAATTCCCATAGGACCATCCCCTCACTTGAGCAGTAGCACCCTCAATCACGGGAAGAGAATACCCAGAATCACCCTTGCGACGCCTTGACAATCTTTCCTGAGACTCAGCCCCCTTCTTTTTCCTTTTATTGACATTCTCAGGTGGGTTGACCTCTGCATAACTTTTAATATTCCTAGCAGCTCGTGGAGCTATAGCTTCCTAGAAGATGAAAAGAATACACTAAGAACTGATCACTCTGAAAAAAATTATAAGTTGCATCCATCAGAATTGATTGCATACTTCAGCTTGGGCAATAGCTTCTGGCTTAATCATGCGGCTCCAGAAAGTCCCATCATCTTCAGCACTGCAGAAGTTTGCCACCTGTATATGGTGACAAAATAATACAGTTCATATGAATAATAATTGGAAATCTTGCCTGGCACAACAGCGATGCATCAAATTGACGAATAACCCAGTTCAATAGATGGAGAAAAGAAAGACAGATGCATAGAGGAGAGAGAGGGCTCTCTCGCACATTTAAGCAAGAACATAGACTACAAAATTTGGAAGATGAAACATCCAATCTACCATTCAAAAACTGAGTTATTATATACTTGCCTTAAAAGCACCCAACAATTCATGTTCTTGCTCTCTGTCAGATACTTTCTCTTCAACCTTCTCAGCTCTTTCAAGAATTTCATCAATATCCATACTGAGGAGCCTTTTCTTGCTCTCCTCATCATTTTTGTCTTCCTTAAAAAGTTCCTCCGCCCCAAACCTCAGGATTGCTGAAAGCTCATTCTATATTGGAAGAAAGTAAAAATTAGGACAATGGTCGAAACAGTTCAAAACTTTATTTATAATGAAGGAGTTTGGAACACAAAGGTCAGCACACTAGATGCACAGAAAAAAGATGAGATTCTTGATATAAAGATCAAACCAAAAACAGTGGTTTATTTCATATACTTTATCAAATAAACTTCCTTTTTTCGCTTCCTTCTTCTCCAACTTGCCCTCAGCATTTAGTTTCTGAATAACAAGATGGTCCAGAACCTAAAAAAAAAATATGACACAAATAAGAAATTAGTTTAAAAATCCTTCGCATTGACACCAATTACAGCATGCATAGAAGAAAACCTAAATTTTTTATGATGCTTTACACATGAATAACAAATTTATAATCAAGGACAAGCAACAACTCTCAGTAGAGTATACCATCTTCTTCTTAGCTCGCTCCAAGATATCTTCCTCAACACTCTTGCTAGTAACAAATCGGTAGATGTTAACTACTTCTTGTTGTCCAATTCTATGAGCCCGACTCATTGCCTAGTCCAACAAAACAAAATAAACATTATACAATACTACAGCATTAATATAGTGCAAAGATAGTGTGTTGTGCAAGAGAGCAATAAGAATCATCCGTCAAAAACCTGTAAATCATTTTGTGGATTCCAATCTGAATCAAAAATAATTACTGTGTCTGCAGTTGCAAGATTGATACCCAAGCCTCCAGCACGTGTTGAAAGAAGAAAACAGAAATCCTCACTACCAGGAGCATTAAAATGGTCCATAGCCTGCTGGCGCAACTCAGACTTTGTACTGCCATCAAGTCTCTGAAATTGGAAACCTTTGAAAGACAAATATTCTGCCAGTATATCCAACATCCTAACCATCTGCATTATAAGATTATAAGTCAATTGATAGTGCTTATATCCAAAGAGAGGGAACTAGAATATGATCTCAAAAAAGGCCAGGAAAAATTCCGCTATCTCACAAGGAAACCGTCTATCTTCAAAATAGCAACTAAGCTATTAGAGAAATAAATGGCCACATGCAAAAGCCTTAATGATTAGCGTTCCAAGTTTACAACCCTCAGAATCCAACTTCATCCCACATCCCAAGATCATATTTCTACTCCCCAATAATAAATATTTGTAATAGTATCAAGCATCAGTAATTGGATAGGCAATTGCAAAGTAAGTACACAATTTGGGTATGTTTTCCATTTTCGAATTCAATCAACAAACCAGTAGTGGCTAGGCCATTTTGGACCTTTAGAAATTCCCCTTTTCCCCTCCTGTTTGGGGGAGGCTAAATCTCCGGTAAATAGCCCCAATCCAGGAAAAGTGACATGCAACCATCACTTGCCTTCAATTTTAAACAGCAACGGTACAGTCCACAAGAAAAACTATCCTTTCTAATCTTTCCAGGTCCAACCCCATACAGCGTGACAAATATGGCTGATTTCTCATCTAGTTCAAGGTCATCCTCGCCTTATTCAAAGTCATCTGAGCACCAGCCAAACGCCATAACTACTTGCACAAAGCTCAATGAGCCATCAGAAGGCTCAGAGCCTTCTGAGGCTTCTGCACAGAATCAGGTGTATGCTTTCACCAAAACAAAAAAAGTCTGTAAATGTAGAATAAATTCAATAAATTGCAGAATTACAGGAACTTTCATTAAATTTAGCAAACATCAGTCATATAACCCTGCCAATAGTAAAGCAGCATAAAAGTAATTTAATATTATCAGTTTACATGCATACTGCACACTTTCGACAACAATGCTGAACACTTGGGGAATCAATTTTATGGATCTCAGTCTATCGCATCAAAATGCTGATCCTTCCTGGTAGCAGCTAGCTAGCTAGTAGTAGGCATAGAGCACAGGTAATGAAAACTGTTACCTGAGAAAATATCAATACACGGTGATTTGTCTCATGCAATCTGTCCAGCAGCTTATCAAGTATCACCAGCTTCCCACTGCTTACTATTATTCGCTCCAGCTTAAGGCTCCCCAGGAAGTTTGCATCCCCACCATAACCATGGTCTGCACTTTCAAATAAAAATGGATGATTGCAACATTTCTTCAACTCCACCACAATATTTAAAAGAGAAACCTGCATAGTTTTTGCAACAACTGTCATAAGTTTCATCACTTGTACTCTTTATGAGAATGAATAACCATCGAATAATTAGGCAACCACAATATAAATAAACCAATGGAAATGTGCCAACTGCAATTGACGGCACTATGCCATTCAAGGTGCAGTATCAATAATTTTCTCATCCCTGAGAAAGACAAAGGGGAAGAGAGAAAACCAGATAGAGGCCAACAAAGTAACGGTACCATTCAGCCCCCTTCTTTACAGTATTTGAAGTGATAGATTTCAGCTACCAGAGCTAATAAAATCCAGTCAAATACTAACCTGATTCCCACGGACTCCTTTGTTCAGGTCCTGGAAGTTGCGTTCCAATATCCACTTATAATACCTGATTAAATTTCATTTCAAAAACTCATTTATGAAAGTAAAAATTAGTTAATATTGAAAAAATGAACAATCTAAATCCTGGAAAAGCATTTACTGTTTCTGCAATGGTGACATCTCAACCCTAAGGATACGCTCAATCTTTGGAGGCAAGGACTTCTCTACATCTTTTATGACTCTTCGAAGAATGTGAGGTCTCAATTCCATATGAAGATTAGCAAGCTATAAAGTAAAAAACCACAAATTTTAGTATCCAAGTATAAAACAAATCTATGAGGAGAACCCAAACTATATCAAAAGAATTGTACCTCCATCTCATTGAACATACTAAGATTCTTGTACTTCTGAACAAAGTCTTCCTTGCTCTTGAACTTGTCAGGATCAAGAAAGTGAAGTAAAGCCCTGCAATTTTTTAGATACAAACTAACATAAACCGCCAGCAGGCCGCATATAGATGAAGATACACATCAAACATAAACATATAGATAGGAAAACTTCCACAACAGTTCATTAATATGCAATAATTACAAATGGTCC
>CAIGRQ010070179.1:0-16492 GCA_903798375.1 Fraxinus sp. D2006-0159 | reverse complement strand
CAAGTGAAAGAGAAAGAAAACAAGCAGAGGAAAGCAAAAAAGAGACGTGAATTGAAATTCGGGATATGTAAGTTTAGCTCTTGGTTTTGAAGGTTGTTTCATTGTTTACTTAACGTGTTACAATCTTGTTAACCTCTGAAATTTCTTGATATTATGTTGGGGATTTTATTATGGTAAAAAGAAAGAAGATTGTCGGAGATATATGGAGTGAAACAACTAAGGATAAAAACTGCATAGTTGTCGGATTTTACTTATTTTGCCTTTGGTGTTATATAATATTTTAAATGGAAAACATATTTATCACTTTGATTATTTGGATATAAGAGTGGTAAGGTATAGAAACGATCCTTAATAGGTTAGGAACTGATTGGTGCATAATAAGTAATGGAAACCTAAGACCATCACCGAAAAAGCCTGGGTTCATCGTGCTATAAAAAGGACTCAAAATGAGGCTGAAAACCCTGTAATTGTGGTAAATTCATGACATGGTTATCTTCACATATATGTCATATAAATGTATTTAAATTTTGGAAAGGATTTAATGTGATAAAGGGTGTGAAAAGATGGACAAAACGAGACATGGCATCGACTAATGACTCAACTTCGGGCTGAGAACCTTGTACTTGTGGTGAATTCATGACATGTTTCTCTTCACATATATGTTATATAAATGTGTTTCAATTTGGAAATGATTGAATACGATTAAGGGTGCAAAAAGATGGATGAAACGGGACATGGCAGCGACTAAAATGCAAAAAACAGCTTATGTCCAATATAATAGTTTGCATAGTTTCAACCTCTACATGTTCATTAATTATCTCTTAGCATGAAAAATACAGTTTAAAAAGTTCTAGGTTGTTAAAAAATAATTGGATGACGTTGACGTTCATAATTGGACTTGAGAAATAGTGTGATTTATGAGACTAGTTTGCAATGCAATTGGTAATTTGAATTGTTAATCTCATCTAAATTATTTTGGCATAAATGGATGTAGCACTGGATTGTGTGTGTTAAGATTATCAAATCGAGGATTGTGTTTAATATTAGATGATAATACAGGTGATTTTCTGACTTTAAGTGGAAACGAGAATTGATTTATGCTCCGTAGAAGCGCAGGCACACACACAAGGGCAAAAAGGTAACTGAAAATCCATTTGCAACTACGATACAAGAATATAGTGTTTGTGATATAGCAATGTTTGAATGTCTACATAAATTTGATAAGGAACTCATTGTGTATCATTTGATGTTATGATCAATGAGTATGTTACTCACGAGTATTTTCATGTGCACGCACGACATACGTCCACGGTTGAAAATCTAGCATGCACAACATGATTGTAAAATTGAGTTTTCCTCATATAATATTTTATTGACTACTACTAGGGCATCGAGGCATGTGAGGCATGCTTATGTGATATGTTGTGGCATCTTGGGTGATATTTCCTAGTTGATTGCAAAGGTGGATATGGGATGGGCCTTTGGTAATCACAGGAGGGTGGACTACTCGACTATGCCCTTTGTGATACTTTGATTATAGGCGCTGCTAGGTAGGATACTTCTAGGGTGATCATAGGGACAGTTAGGAGATGTGCCTCTAGTGGTTACAAGAGGATGGTCCACTCGCTGGCGTCGATGTTAGATTGGCCATTTGATTATTGATAATTGATATTGATATTGTGCAGAGCTCTATCTGGTGCATAGTAGGTTGGTCAAGGGCCCAATGAAAGATTTCAAATGAGATTATTTCGAGTCGACTTTGACGAATATCCGAGCATGATACATCTTTAGCATAATGTTTAAAGTAAATGACATGGTGTCATATACTATTNTATTGTGCAGAGCTCTATCTGGTGCATAGTAGGTTGGTCAAGGGCCCAGTGAAAGATTTCAAATGAGATTATTTCGAGTCGACTTTGACGAATATCCGAGCATGATACATCTTTAGCATAATGTTTAAAGTAAATGACATGGTGTCATATACTATTATCACTCATACTCATGACCTACATGATTGTTTTTTTACTGAGCATTGACTTATGTAGTTTTTGCATTGTAGGTAAGCAAGGAACCTCCTAGGAGACATGGCTGGTTGTGGAGCTCTTACGGGATTCTGAAGTTTGATACACATGAATGACGATCTGTAGGGTTATTTTGTGGACTCCAGTTGTATTATATTTTGGGGATTCTGTATGACTTTTGAAATGGCATGTATATACTTTTACAACCTTAAGATAAATATGTTGGGCTATGGTTTTATGATCTTTGATTTTGGATATACTTTCGTAGATGCTTTCATTTTATTAACACAAAAAAGAGTGTGGGTAAATCTGGATATCTAGGTTAAGTAATCAATTGTATTTGTACAATGGTTAGCATATTGTGTGAATGGGGTATGACAACTAGACAATGTTCTTTTACTACTATCGAGGAAGTGTCAACCCAAGAGACCCTATATGGCTGAGGGTGAGGAACTGGTTTCAACCAAGGCGGGATACGATAGCATTTGAAATGGCATTAATGTAACTATCACTATCCAAAATGACTTTACAACCCTTATTATTGATCTTGATGTAGGTGTAGCACCAATCATCAGCATTTTTGGGTTGAATTAGGGTACAACGTACAACACCTAATCTAGACGTGTCGGGAATAAGGGATCCTGACCCTTGATCCACGGGAAGGGTCCGAATACAACCTAAGAAAGTATTTTCATTATCATCCAAGTCCTCAAACTTTCAAACTTAAGCTCATAAACTTGATTCTCCAACGGGTCATCGACTATACCCCCACGTTCCTCCATAACTATGACTCTACCAGGACAGTTAGAGAAAATGTGACCGAAACCTTTATAGTTGAAGTATTGCAAGCAAGAGGACGTCCTTGGAACTTCAGGACCTTTACCTTTATTTTTCCTTTACCTTTATTTTTCCCTACAAGAGGAATGTTAGATGGGAAGGCCCTAGGATAGACTTAGGGGGAGGAGCAGGAGCTGAAGAGATAGGGGTATGGTTATCACCACGATTTCTATACAGAACCCTAATAACAAACTCATAATCTCGGACCAAAAAATAAGCGTGGTCAAAAGTAGTAACACCTAGAAAGACAAGCTTACATTTAAGATCATGTCCTTGCCTAAACCTATTTAAGGTCATGGTTTCATCCTCAACGATCTAACATCTCATTCAAAATTCATCAAACTGAGTGACGTACTCAGTTACTAGTTAATTGCCTTGTGTAAGAGCATTTCATTGATCCAACAAATTACCTTGGGATAAGTACTTCTCTTGAAGTCGATGCTTCATTTCATCCCAACCACCAACAGAGGGATCATGACGTCTCTCAAGGAGTTCCTCAATATTTTCCCAAAAGAAATGAGCGATGCTAGTTCATTTCAGACTAGCAAATTGAACTCTCCAATCTTCTGGGACCCCATATCAGGCAAGGAAATAATCCATATCTCGAACACATTAAGTAAATACTCTGGCGTCTAAGCAACCTCAAAGGTTGGGACATCCAATTTAATGTTTCTAAAGAAAAGTTCATCGTGGAGAGGAAGAGATTGAGTATCGTGACGGTGATGTTCTCGCTCCCGTTTACGAACTTGATGTCCATCCCTACAGTTATGTCTTGCATGTTGTCGGCTATCTTGGGGGACTGTGATGATGCCTTTTATTGGACGCTTAAAAGTTTTCAGCTTCAGTAGAATATGAGGTTTGCTCAAAGGTGCTCAACCTAGCAGCTAAGTCTCTATTCTCTTCACAAATAGCAGCTATCTCAGTATGGACAACCACTAATTGAGTTTGTAACTATTGTTGGTTAGTGACAAGTTGTGCTAATTGTCGGGTGTATATGACAACACGACCACTATGCAACTGTATACAATGTACTATTAGCTAAATGAAGTGTACGGGGACTAGATATGACAAGATGACCACTACACAATTGCATGCGATGTACTATAAGCTAATGAAGTGTATGGAGAGATCAATAAAACAACTCGTTTAAGAAATGAAAATAACAACCTGATCAACACCTTTTTTTCTTGGATTATGTAAATCCAAATATGTCAAGCTAAGAATGCTGATCTATGTAAAATAATAAAGCAAAGGTCAAATACTAATTAGCAACTTAATCACGTAAAATAAGTAGGGGCCTAGTCTTCTAGCAACAATTTTGAAATGTAAAAGTGTTATTTTTTCAAATATTGATATTTTGAAATATTTACCTCAAGTGGTGGATGCTGCAGATTCCGATACATGTAAGCTTTAAATCTTTTTATTTGGAGTTCAAATGGCTCTTTGAAATATGAATAAGAGATTTTTTTCTTCAAAATAAAATATTTAATGGTAAAAACATCTTTGGAATATTCATATAGTTCATATGATCCCAATTGCTTGATTTTTGGTGGTGATATTCTTTGCTAGTTTATCTATCAAATATTGATATGTCCCATTCCCGCCAAGTTGAAGATATTACTCTAAGATCATCATTGTTAACACCAAAATAAACTAAATATGCAAGTAAAGTTCAAACAACGTTCATAGGAGTCCCCAGTTTCTCCCCCCAAAAGTCACTTGCCCCCACATTGTAAAATTCACCTTATCCATCTACGTCCATTTCTAAGAAGTTTGATACATAATAAAAAAATAGCTCTCGTAATTTATACAAGTTCGAGGCAGTTTATGTCTAATTCATATGAGTATCCAAGAGAATTTTGATTGTCATCATTCGATGATTATTTCTAACGTTGGTCCTAGATAAAACGATTTATGCTGTGATTCAACCAAGTAAATGAAAGATAAACAAAGTAAATTGCATGAAAAGTAAGAATACGAAGATTTTTCGGCCCAGGGCCCCGGAGGTTCGACGACCAATTTTAATGTCTGATCCCCCGTTAAGAATCTGTTAGGATATTGCTCGAATCCACTAGAATAACCCAAAATCAGGCAAGAAACATGATTACAAAAGAACACCGAATGCTCTGCCTCAAACACAAATAACCTACAAAATTAGAACACAATCTAACTAAGAGATTGATCTAATCTCTTTCTTTCTCACTAATATGATTTCACTTAGAAAGTTACAGATTATTCATACAAAGAATATCGTAGTCAAGAGAGAAAAAGAGAACTAGGGTTACACCAAAAGATGATTTGTCTTCCCAAATAGTCAACCTTCCAATTTATAAGAAACAACCAAATAATAAAGATCCAATGGTTGTCAATATGCTAAGTGTAGATAATCCAATAAAACTCGTATTTGTTCAAACACGATTTTAACAATTCTGGAACCTTCAACTTATTGGGCCGAGTCGAGCTAACGGGACCATTATTAGTAGAATTGGGCTCACAATTGCAAATAAACACAATTTTAACAATTTTGAAACCTTCAATTTATTGGGTCGGGTCCAGTTAACTGGACCATTATTAGCAGACTTGGGCTCACAATTGCAGTGCCCCATCTTTACAATCTCCACCTTGCTGAATTTGAGACCATCTCTAAGTGGATTCTAACAAGAGACTAACTTCATTTTCTCTTATTACCTGTTAAAAAAAATGTTAGAAAACCTCAAGATTCAACAATCTTAAAGAAGCAATCTTACAGGAAGTAGCAATGGCTGAAGTCCGATTATCATGATTTGATCTACTTCCTAAGTCATTAGCTTTCTTAAAACAATCTTTTATTAGCTATCCAGTTTTGCCGTAATAGTAACACTTCTTGTTCTTAGCCTTTCCTTTATACATTTTCTTATCCTTCCCTTTAGTATTCCCCTATTTGTTCTTAGAATTATTTTTATTTTTATTATTTTTTTTAATTGGCTTGACTAAAATTACTCAAGCCTCTAGTAGGGAATTTAGGATTGGATAAGGCTTTCTCTACATAAAGAATATCCTTATGTTCAGATCTAAGTTCTAAGTTCCCTTTTCGTAAAGAATTATGGATAACCTCAACAGTTAGGTCACTTCTACCATATTCTAAGGCATTTTTAATATCTTTATACTTATCACCAAGGGCATTAAGTAGACCAACTACCTTTTGATCATTTGAGATCTTTTCCCCACAGCTAATAAAGTTTTGAGTGATCCTATTAAACCTATCTATATTCTCTTCTAAGTCTGCACTAGGATCAAACTTATAACTGAAAAACTGTTACCAGAGAAAGCATTTATTAGGTAAAGATTTAGTGACATATTGTTTCTATAAAGCTACTCATAACTCAGTAGCAGTTCCAATCTCTCATATTTTCCTAATCAAAGAATCAGATAGATGAAGGAACAGAGTACTCCAGGCTAATTCATCTTGCTCAGTCTTCCTAACTTTAGGTAAGGTTTCTGGCCAAGATTCATCAATTGCTTTAGCACATTTTAATTGCATCAAAAGGGCTTTCATTTTCTAGCTCCGGACACTAAAGTCTCCTTTGCCATCCCAATTTTGAACATCAAATTTAGTGGTCATACTGAGCAGAAGTGTAACTATTGTATTCAACAAGATGGACAAATAAGAAAGTACATTGTAAAACAACAGTAAATATGTTAGATCTAATATTTTTCAAAACTGGAAGAACAAGAATAAATCGTATAAAAAATAATTCGAAGAATTACAGTTTTTGAAGAAATTCTCGCTCTGATACCACTATTGGTCCAAAATAAAATGATTTATGTTGTTATTCAACCAAGTAAATGAAAGATAAACAAAGTAAATTGAGAGAAACGTAAGAACACGAAGATTTTTCGGGCCAAGGCCCTGAAGGTTCAGCGACCACTTCTAACGCCTAATCCATTCTTGAGCATCCGTTAGGATATTGCTTGAATCCACTAGAATAACCCAAAATCAGGCAAGAAATAGGATTACAAAAGAACAACGAATGTTCTGCCTCAAACACAAACAACTCTCAAAATTACAACACAATCTTACTAAGAGTTTGATCTAATCTTTCTCTTTCTCACTAATATGATTTCTATCAGAAATTCACAGATTATTTACACAAAAAATATCGCAGTCTAGAGAGAGAAAAAAAGAGAACTAGGGTTACACCAGAAGACGATTCGTCTGTCCAGAAAGTCAACCTTCCAATTTATAAGAAACAGCCAAATAATGAAGATCCAACGGTTGTCAATATGCAAGTATAGATAATCCAACAAAACTGCCCCATGTTAAGATAAATCATGTTTATTCAAACAAGATTTTAACAATTCTGGAACCTTCAACTTCTTGGACCGGGTCGAGTTAACTGGATAATCCAACAAAATCGCCCCACAAGTGTATATTATCGTTGTCATGTAATAAAGTGAATATTGTTCCTAGAGGACTTAGTATCTAATTTGTTTCCTAACTATAAAGCTTTCAACTACTAAAAAGCTCTTATTAAATTCGATTAACACACTAAGAATTTGAATCCCCATGTATTCTTCCATTTAACAACAATTTAAGAAATTGACAATACTTGTTTAAACTTGACGATTAGCATTCCTATTTTATTTAGTAATATCTCTCGAGTAATAATAAAAGTATCCATACATGAACCTACTACATCTCTATATAAAGATTGTAAATATGTAAAAATGCATTTAATCATTAGAATATTCAATTGAATCATGCAAATCATAGTGTATATTTGTATCCTTAGCACATTCTACCACGATCGTAATCATGTGCTACAATCCATATATCTTCTCTTGAACAAAATACGAATCACTAACCTATTCGATTATGAATCAAATAATTGAAAACATTAAGCTAAACAAGTATTTAATGTCAAAATCTTGAAATTACAATTAAAATATCACAACATAAGTTTCCTCATCATTGTAGTGTCTAGAAAATTGGCTGAGCGTCATAAGATTACAAAAATACATGATGGAATATTGAGACATCACCAAGATTTTAATTGTAGTGAAAAACGATAAAGTCTTGAACTCTTGAATTTTTTTAATGATTGTTGAATAATCTCTTTGTATCATTTTCTTCATCAAAGACCCAAGTAATGATCTTCAATCTGTGTAAGGTATGTATGTTGTGAGCTTCTTCTCTCTCGTATATTGAATGATAACTCGTTTTACAGTCCCAGATTAAAAATGAGCCTAAATTGTATTTCATGTAGAAGTTGAGTCGGATTATGAAACATAATATTTTTTCAATGCCTGGTAACACATGCAATCTCATGGTTAATTGGCTTCGATTGCATGATTGAAAATACGAAGTTCAACCCAAACTACACCTAGATGAGGGATGAATAGGAGATTATGCGAAATTAAATGTACTTAACAATTAATTAATTATTTACTAGATGGTTAATCATGCAATTCAGATTTTCCTATGTTGAATTACCGCAATTATGAAAGCAATAAATAACACAGAATTGGTCCCGAGAAACCTCAACTGGGTAAAAACTTCGGGTACTTTGCCAGTCAACAATCCACTATAAACGATTTATAACTTACAGTCTACCAGACTAGACAACGACACGTACTATCTGACCTCCTGACTGCAATTCCAATAGCTCTCCTATATTTTGTGTTCCTGCACTAACTCCCAGCTGCAGTTTCCAAAACTCTCCTAGATAGCGCTCTCCTACAGCAACTCTCAACTTTGTGAAATCGTCTATCTCCTATGGATTAGTGAAGAACACATCGTTCTTCAACGACTGAAACTACAGTCGCCTTTCATTGATCTTCAGAAAATCCTGTAGATATGAAGGAAACAACAGTTTGGTATTTGCATTTAGAATTTTATGTTTCTCACCGCCAGACAAAATCACTATGTGAATAACGATGGTTGAAAGCTTCAGAGGATGAAGAGAATATGAAAACAATGTGTTCTCTCAATGATAAACTTTGGAAAAAAACCGTTCTGTAGTGTTTGGTATTTATATATTAGGTTTTAGAATTGACTTGGGCCGGACAAAAAGCTTTAAAAAATTCATTAAATATTTTCGGATAACATTGTCACTCGAGCGAGGGATGAGCGACAGGTGTTGCTCGAGCGAAGGAGAGGCGACAGGCGGGTGACGCAGTTCTGTTTCTGATGCTCAAGCCAAACCTTGGCAACATTCTAGCGAAATTCCAATGCTGTTTTTCTCTTTCTTTCCCATTCTCGAACCCTAGACCTAATATACCTTAATTTCATCTAATTACACATTACTCCTTGACTTTTACAATATATCAAATTTAGTCCTTTTTAATCACAAATTTGTCAATTACATCATATACCTAACAATGATGATTTAGTTAAACTCGCTTGAATTAATTTTTACTACCTTACGATTACGTACTACCATCTTTACAATCACAAGACCTTCCTTTTTTTTCATTTTTGTCCTTGAACTCCTTCATTTCAGGTCGAGTCCCCTCTTATATGCTCCATGTATCCCTAAACTTCTAATTCTTCACAATTTGATCCATGTCATCTACAATGATCAAACCTTGGCTGGTAATATACGTCCCATTCCCGCAGAGTTGATGATATTCTCTCTTGAGTCTTAGATCATCATTGCTACTACCAAAATAAACTAAAAATTCAATAAGTTTAAACAACATTCATTGAAAGTCCATAGTTTTTCCTCCGAAAATGTCACTTGCTACCACATTGTAAAATGCACTTAACCCATTGTCATCCATGTCTGAGAAGTTTGATACATAATCAAAAATCCTCCCGTACTTTATACATGCTCGACTAGGTTGAAGGTCAGTGTTTATGAAGTAGCTAACAAAATTCAGGTAGTCATTCACTGACGATTTTTCTATATGGTAATCTGATCAGGAGCAGATTTTTTTTAGCTGGTCCTTGACATGCCTATACCACACATTTGGAAGTAGGCACAATAAAGTAGGTTTGCAAGGAGCAAGAAAAATCCGCCTACCTCTCCACGCATATAAAACCCATTCTTCTTCACCATTTCTCCAAAATTGGGTTCTTCATCTCTCTCTCTCTCTAACTCTCTAGCTAGCAAAATAGGTATCTCTTCATATAGGAATGACCCTCATGCTTTTGCATGATTTCCAGTTCACAATTCATTTCCTGTAATTAGTTATGCTTTTCTACGTTAAACCGTGTTTCTTTAAAGGTTCCTCCTGTTCTAATGTTATGATGAACAACATATGTTTTCATTCATATTTTGGAATAGAAAATATAGAGAATATATATAGGGATGAAACCCCAATTAAAGATTTGTCGATGATCTGTAGACACCTAAGATATCTTCTAAACAAGGAAATATCAATTGTCAATTTATAAAGTATCGTTGATTATCTCAACACTCTCCCTCAAGTTGCTGCATAGATGTCACACAAGCCCAACTTATCTAAGAATTTTGCAAACACTCGATTTGAGACTACTTTGGTGAGGATGTCGACCAACTGATCTTCTGATCGAATCTTAGGCAATTCCACAATCTTTCCATCCAATTTTTCCTTAATGAAAGATTTTTGCACCTCGACGTGCTTTGTCCGAACATGTTGTATTAGATTATGAGCAATGTAACATGCTGCTTTATTATTACGAAATAATCAGATAGGTTGTTTTGGTAGATAGCCCAAATACTATAAGAGGATTCTTAGCCATAACACCTTTCAAAGTCCAAGTGCCATACCTCTGAATTAAGCTTCGGTACTTGAGTGAGCTACAACATTTTGTTTCTTGCTTCTCCATGTCACAAGATTACCTCCTGCAAAGGTAAAGTAACCTGAGGTAGATCGCCTATCATTTACAGCTCTAGCCTAATCAGCATCAGTATATGCTTCTATGCTTTGATAATCTGGATTTTTTAAGAATAATACTCATTTTCTTGGGGCAGACTTTAGATACCTCAGAATGCGTGTGACTGCGTTCATGTGCTGCTTTCCAAGATTATGCATAAATTGGCTAACAATACTTAAAGCATAAGCCAAATTTGATCTTGTATGTGACAAGTACATCAATATCCCTACAAGCTTTTGGTATCTTCCTTTATCAATGGGTACCTGGTTGGGCTCAACACATAACTTTAGGCCTTCTGCTGGTGTATCAATTGGTTGACATGCTGACATACCAGTTTCTTGTAATAGATCTAAGGTATATTTTCTTTGAGATAAAAGCATTCCTTTGTTAGCTCGGGATACTTCAATCCCAAGAAAATATTTCAGAGGTCCTAGATCTTTCATTTCAAACTCTTTGGACTAATAGTTCTGTAATTCCTTCCTTTCTTCAGGATCATTCCCAGTAACCACCATGTTATCCAATGTACAATAAGTGTAGTGATCTTACCCTGCCATTTCTTAAGAAAAAAGGGGTATGATCGAAATTGCTCCTATGGTATCCAAAACCTATCATGGATTTTGTAAACCTTCCTAACCATGCTCTTGGGAACTGCTTCAAGCCATACAATGATTTTTTTTAGCCTACATACCTTTTGACTTTTCAAGTATCATGCACCCTGGTGGAAGGTCCATGTAGACTACTTCGGATAGTTCTCCATGTAGAAAATCATTCTTCACATCGAACTATTGTAGTGGCCAATCCAAGTTTGCAGCTAAAGATAGTAGAACACGAATTGTGTTGATTTTGGCTACAACAGCAAATGTCTCTGTGGAGTCAATTCCATAGGTTTGAGTATATCCCTTTGCTACCAGTCTCGTCTTGAAGCATTCAATTGTGCCATCAGATTTGTACTTCACAGTGTAAATCCATTGACATCCTACTGGCTTCTTTCCAGGAGGAAGATCAACAAGTTCCCACGTCTCATTTTTTTCAGGGATCTCATTTCTTTATTCATAGCTCCTTTCACCTAGGGTCAGCTAAGGCCTCTTGTACTTTGTTAGAAATAGATAAAATAGGCAATTGATTTATGAATGACATGTTTGATTCTGATAAACGATGGTTAGACACATAACGACTCATAGGATATTTGAATTTACTAGAAATCTCAAGTTCATATGTGGGTTTAGCGATACCTCTAGTGTTACGTTGTGGTAATTTCCTTCTGTGCAGTTCAGGAACATCTTCAGTAGGCGATTGGTGTGGTATGTTGGATGGAGATGGAGCCACATTTTCAAGTAACTCAGCTTTAGGCTAAGTTGTAGATGGAATCACTTCTTCTGTTATTTGGTGTGCATCACACCTTTGTTCCAACATCACATTACTTAAATCCAGTTCATAAACTTCCTAATTTTGACCAGTTTGTGAGTCGTCCCCACTAGAATCCAATATTTTTCTATTTATATCCAAGTCGCCCACATTTTAGTTATCATTTTCACCATAATCTAGAGTCTGTAGAGTCTAAATTCTCCATTAGTACTCTCCCTGAAGATCAAGCTCGAAAATAGTACATTGTATCTTCATGGAAAGCAACATCCATAGAGATAAACATTCGATGTGTTGAAGGATGATAACATCGGTATCCCTTTTTATAAGTTCCATATCCAACAAAAACACATCGTAATGTTTGAGGAGTGAACTTGGTACGTTGATGTTTATGGAGGTGTACAAATGCTACACACCCAAAGACATGAGGAGGCAAATTTGGGACAGTTGGGGAAACCACCACTTCAGTGAGGGCTTAGAAAGGTGTTTGGAAATTGAATGAACTGGAGAGTACCCGATTGATTAAATAGGCTGCTTACCCGATTGATTAAATAGGCTGCAGAAGTAAGTACTTCTCCCCAGTAGGGTAATGGTACGTGAGCTTCAATTAATGAAGCTCGGATGACCTTTAACAAATGTCAATTTTTCAGTTATGCAACCCTATTTTGTTGAGGTATATTGGAATTGAGTTTCCAAATATCGTTGAAGGTCAGTACTCAGATCTTCACCACCATTATCACTACGAAGAACTTGAAACTTTGCATTGTACTGAGTTTCAACCATATTATGAAACCTCTGGAATTATGAAATTTACTTCACTTTTAGATTTTATCAAGGACAACCATGTCATCCTAGTATAGTCATCAATAAATGTAACAAACCAACGTGATCCACCAAAAGTAGTGACTTTAGATGGACCCTAAACATCAGAATGGACAAGCATAAAAGGATTTGGATTTTTATTCAATTGTAATGGAAATGAAACACGATAACTTTTGGCAAGTTCACAAACACCACACTAAAAAACAAAAACATCAACTTGTGCAAATAAACTTGGAAATAATTTTTTAAGGTATCCAAAGGAAACATGCCCCAAACGATGATGCCATAACCATATGCCTGCTTTCTTTTTCTCTCCCTCATAGGCACCCATTGTCAGAGCTTGTTGTAGACTTTCGATAATTTTTTATTCCAAGTCCAAGTAATATAACTTCCCCCGCCTAATACCACAACCAATTGTCGTCCTGGTTTTGATGTACTTAAATACATAAAAATCAGGCTAAAACATTACAACACAAGATAAGGTATTTATTATTTGACAAACTGAAAAAAGATTATAATCTAAAGATGGAACAACTAAAATAGAATCCAAATTTAATGTATCAGTAAGAGTTAAAGATCTTTCTCTAATGATTGGGGTTGAAGTTCCATTGGTAGTAGAGACAATTTTTTGTGTGGAGGGATTAATTTGTGAAACCTATCTAGAATCAAATGTCATGTGGTCTGTAGCACCATAATCAATTATCCTTGCATTATTCAAAACATGTGCAGAAATATTTAAAACCTTACCGTCATTATTTGCAGCTATGACCAATATCGAGGCTTTTGCAGCAATGTCATTTTCTGTCTTTGTTTCAGTTATTAAAGCGGAGGACCTTTTTGAATTTTTCTTTAAGCGATTATGATCCCACCATTCCAGATTTTCGACTAGCTCAAAACAACGACTCTTGGAATGACCTGTCAGATTACAATGAGTACATTTGTAAGAAGATTCATCAATGACTGAAGATCTGTCAATGCCGTTTGTCATTTTACTATTGTTGGGTCATCCTCGATCTTGTAGATTCTGATTAGGTCCATTCCGATCCACCATGGTACTTGCTTCAGGTGCTTCATAATTTTTCCTTAGGATGTTACTACGTACTGCTTTCCGTCGAATTAAGGAGTAACACTCATCCAGATTTAGCATTAAATCTCCACGTAAAATTTCTCGTTAGATTTGATCAAAATCATCATCCAATCCAGCGAGAAATATGTGGACTCTTAATCGTTCAATGGACTGGCGGTACGCTTTAACATTAGCTGGGTCCTTTATAATCACTCTATTACGATGATTCAATTCTTGAAAAAATTCAGCAAGCTCTCTATTATACACCGAGAGAATTCTCCCATTTTGTTTTGCAGAGAATGCCTTTTGATTTAGAGTGAAGTCTTACAATTTATCATTTCCATCATAGAATGCCTTTGACAAGGCGTCCTAGATGTCATAGGCCGTGGGTAAACGTAAGTAACGTCTCATAATTTCTGGAGACATGCAATAGCCATCTTTTGACCTTTTGATTCTCCGCATACCACTTTTCATATCCGTCATCCAATTCTACAGATGTTTTAGTCCTGCCACAAATTTAAGAGATTTTGTCTCTTTCAGCAATTTGCATTTCCATCAACCGAGACCATATGTCGTAATTGGACTTAGTAAGGGTGATTCATGCATTAAAAACTCCTTCAGATTGAGCTATAACAGGGATAGATTTGATCCCAGATGATTCTGTAATTTCTTCACTCATTCTGGTTGCACAGGCGTAGTAGCGGTCTGGGCAGTGCTGAGCGTGGTCAAGCGATGCTGGTTTGGATATGTCTATGTATTTGGACAGATTTGGCTTATATTTGGATACTGTTTTTAGATGTCCCGATTTTTGGTATTTTGAATTTTAAAGGTTTTCAAACTTTAATACCGAATTAGGAAGGATATTGAGCCTAACTCAACCTAAAAAAATCTACTTATTAGGAGAAGATTGCCCTCACCTTATTAAGTGGATCGTGTAAATATCACCAGCCAATGTGAGACTCTAATAAAATATTAGGAATGATATTAGGCCTAACTCAACCTAACAAAACCGGCTTGTTAGGGGATGATTGCCCTCACCTTATTAAGTGGATCGTGTAAATATCACCAGCTAATGTGAGACTCTAATAAAATATTAGGAAAGATATTAGGCCTAACCCAATCTAACAAAATCGGCTTGTTAGGGGAGGATTGTGTAACTATCATCTACCAATGTGAAACTCTAATACGCCCCCTCACGCACAGCGTGGACCATACCAACAACTGTGAACAAATCGATATTGGGTGGCACCCAACATTGCATAATTGGGCCTAGCTTTGATACCATGTTGGGAATATTGAGCCTAACTCCACCTAATAAAATNAAATATGAATAAATCGATATTGGGTGTACCCAACATTGCAAAACTGAGCTTGCTCTGATACCATGTTCCAATGTTCGAATGATGATGAACAACATAAGTTTTCATTTATACTTTGGAATAGCAAATACAGAGAATATATATAGGGATGAAACCCCAATTAACTACCCCAATTAAAGATCTGTCGATGATCTGTAGACACCTAAGATATCTTCTAAACAAGGAAAATATCAATTGTCAATTTTTAGAGTATCGTTGATTATCTCAACACCTCCTAGTTGTGTATTATATAGAGTATTATACGGGTAAACTTTTAAAGGATGGAATAGGGAGGTGGAAACTAATAGATGTAGATTCTACATTCTCCAAAACTCCATGTTCTGAGCATGTACTATTCTTTTGCTTTTGGACCTTGAATACTTCAAATTTTAGTTGATCTGGGCTGGAGCTCGGACTGTAGCCTTGTCCAGCTTTGACTTGAATCTGCCAGTAGTCCATATGTTTGAGCTTTAATTGTTTTTATTTGTAGATCATATGGCTATCTGAAATAAGAATGACATTTTAATTAAATAAAAATGGGTAAAAAAAATCCTTTGGATTATAATTATACTATACACCAATGTCTTTTATTATTGAGTGTTATCCATAGTTTCTTGTAATATAAGCATTGTTATGTCACTAATTTGTGGAAGAATTGTCAATAGCAATGGCTCTATCATCAATTTACCAACATATTCTACCATTCATTATAAGGTGAAATAATAAACGTAACTATTGGAATTTGGGTGTGACCCGAATTCCTTTGTTGAATTGTTTGAAGTAATTGAATTCTAATTGAAGTGCACATCATGAAGAATTCAAGTTTGGAATGCTATTAGAGTCTTATGTTAAGTTATGGAGATCAAATTTCAATGATAATTAGGAGTTTGACTTGAACGGGGACTTTTGAATGGCAAAATATACTTTTTGGAGCATTAACCTGAGGGACGGGCGCCATGGCACCTAAGCGCCACAATGTAATTTGGGGCAAAATCCCCGGCGCCTAGGAGTAGGGCCCCGAGCCGGGCCGGGTTGAGCCAGGCCCGTAGCCAGTTTCCCAGCCCGAATGTGTGTTTTTTGCATTTTTTTTTCTCCTACTTCGTTTTGGACTCAATTTTTGGCATCCTACTTCATCAACAACTCTACCAAGAGGTCTTGGACATCTCCTACATGTTTTCTATAAATA